>JAODUO010000369.1:235000-262500 GCA_025642075.2 Ridgeia piscesae | reverse complement strand
AATAACAACTTCCAACAACAATCATATTTTCAACGTCAACGGTTTCGTTGTAAGCCGACGTAAGACACCTTTAACGAACCGCTTGGCTCCCCTTCGTTATAACAGCTGAACCAGCAGTCGACACACATCATATATTTCGATCAAGATGGTCCCGTTCATGGTGTCGATGGTTTTGCTAGATTTTTTCATTTTCAGACCATTTTCTGAGTAAACCACTGATGTGAAAATTTTGATTGTATATGCAAATGGTTAGTTTGTCTTAACTCTTTCAGGTGCATAACACCAAACCGTTGACTTTTTGCCCTTTAATATCACACGAGAAACTTACCAAGTCATCAACGAAGAGATTATTTATGTAAGTTCCATTGCGTCCGCAGTTTAAGGCGTTGTTGAGCCAAGTTGCTACCTAAAACATGAAAACAATTTAATTGTAATTAACCCACACATTTCGGAATTACATAAAATTGTACACCCATCCATCAGTCCGCCCTCCCGCCCTCCCGCCCTCCCGCCCTCCCGCCCTCCCGTCCTCCCGCCCTTACGCCCTCCCGCCCTCCGGCCCTCCGGCCCTCCCGCCCTCTAGCTCTCCCGCCCTCCCGCCCTCCCGCCCTCCCGCCCTCCCACCCGCCCGTTCACATTGGTATAGCAATTATTTCTGACATGAAAGTATCATGGAAATTCTAAAGGTAATATACTAGCGTTTGCAAATTGTTACACGAACAAATTAATAAATACAAGAATACGAAAGGCGACGAAACTAAAACACAACTGTGACCGACAACATGTAAAAAGGGCGATTTTGCGATTGTAAACAGCCACTTGCAGAAGAACGTTGCAGTCACAGTGTGATTATTATAATTAAATAGTAATCAACACATGTTCAGCTGATTGCGTCGCATTGTGTTGGACATTCCGCTACCCACGACCGTACTGTTGTTATGCTATCAATCATAATTGCTTAGACACAGCTTCTTGCAATTATTGTTGAAGTGACCATCCTGATACTCCCTCGTAACGTAAACAACTGCAACACCCACTTGGAGAGAGAGAAAACATTGTAGTCTGGGAGTGAACAAGCACAGAAAGGTAGGCGAACCCTGAACGAAAGATTGAGGCGTGAAAAACGAAAACAGCGACCAATCGAGACGCGGATGGTGTAGTGATTAACACTTCCGCCTGGCACGTCGGCGGCCCGAGTTCAATATCTGGTCAAAGCAGGTGTTAAAACCTGGCTCACAACATTGGGGACTGTATATCCCTTGTGAATAGCAGAATCACGTTAATGTTGGCCCCGTCTCATTTTGGGATGTAAAAGAACCACTGACGACGATAAGCACCCTGGCAGTACCCACCCTCAGTGTCAGCATAGGAAGGTTGGCTTGGCGTAAATGTTCTGGAAAAAGACTGACTAATTCAATGAGACCGCATAAGATCATAACGTTGTAGCCACAATATATACAGACTAGTCAGTTAACAGAACCTTGCCGAGTGATGGAAACAAGTAGAACTAGAGAGCAAGTATGATCTTTGTAAAGTGACGTCATACGACCATGTCGGGATGCGTAGTTTTGTGTACTGACGAAGATTGCAAGATACGCAAGCGAAAGCTTCTAAAGGTAATTCACATTTGGATATATTAAGAAGATTTAATATATATATATATATATTATATATATATATATATATATATATATATATATATATATATATATATTATGTTTTTGGTGCAATATCTTCTACTATATTCGTTGTAGAATTTCGTTTTCAGTACATACCCCTAATTGTAAAGGTCTGTCATAATTCGGTTGTGTTAGACCCCCGCTATATCTATGACGTGTTATGCAGATATAGCACTCACCAATTTCGTTACGCTATGCGCTGCATATTAAATCTTGATTAGTTAGTCAATCACTTTTTAAACATAATTTAGTTATTTACTATACATTTATAAAGAGGGGTAAATGTCGTCTGCTATGTAAAACTATCACATAGTCCTAACATTTATGAAGTTATGATCAACAAGTAATGCTTGTTGGTATCTAGCGCTGATAGGGGATCTATTATACCAGAGTTTAGTCAAAACATTTGTGATTTTTATAAACCTAACAGTTGCTTTTGTATTCGATGTTACGAATTACTGCTTCATGAGCTTTGATACGTTAAATCTTCAGCTGCTTTTCTTGTTCGTTTTAACCAGGCCCTACAAATGCAAGACTCACGTTAATGTAGATACTTGAGCAAGGCGATATACTTACAATGATCCATAAATTGAGTGCCTGTCTTTCAAGTGGCATGCTCAACGATTCTAATCTTGGACGATAACATTTCACTTACTATTGTACTTCAATCAATTTATTTATTTATTTAAAATCTAAATTAAGTCAATTTAAACGCAAATGTTCAATACATCTAGACCGCCAACATTTATCGCCATTTGACAATACCTGGTTTTACTTAGGAATTACCTTCGTAATATTAAAAATACTCATCAACAGATCAGCACAAATGCCAAAATAGCAGAGTTTAATATCTTTAGATTAGTTTTGTCTGACAGAACATAATCAAAGTGCAACCACTTCCCTAAATATTTGGGGGCTCATTCTATCTCCAACCTCATATCAAACATGTTGGGGGCCTGACTCCCACAAACATCGTCCGCTGGTTCCATCACCTCCGTTGTAATACGTGATACGGTAACTGTGTCCCGCATCACACGCGCCAAAGTGATCCAGTTTGAATATTTCGATTTATTTCTTGATGTTTTGTGTACTCCTATAAAGTACCACACGACAAAACCCTCTTTTGAGAAATTCAACAAAGTATCTTGTGCCTTCTGGTGTCATTTTGGTATTAGTGAGAAATTTAACTTTAGTTGTGTACGAAAGTGCAGCGGTCATGAAGGAAACAAAAGGAGTCTGGGTTGCTATTGTTACACTTCGTTCGTGCAAGAAGTTGCAGTGCGGCGTTGTGACGGAAGTTTGACACCAAGTCTTATCGCATTATCTACATCGCCTGTTAATGGTTTCCAATGGTCCATTGTTGTATTTTTTTTTTACAAACCTGTACTATTGCGATCATACATTTTTTTCTAGGCAGCCGACATAGTTATATTCATTTTTCACACCTGCGAGAAAGACATACTTCATTTGCGATCTACGTTTGTTCCTGGAGTTAAAACAAACAATGGAAGTATCGATTTTATTGGTAGCCATTAGACACTTTAAAATTCACCCCTTGTTGTCTTTGGTCTGCCAAACACATGAAATGCATTTTGCCGTACTGTATACAAACCGTTTTGATTACCTTGTTTTCCTTCCTTAGGGAGGATTGCTGACGACTATAACACTGCACGTGTCGAATTTAAATTACATCTCGGGATTCAGCGATATTTTCCATGTAAGGTAACACACGAGTGCGTCGGTCTGTGTCTTTACGTTACTCACCACTTTGGATAACTTATCGATGAACAATGTAAGGCGAGATCCAATCGCGACGACCATGAGCTTCACGTCCATGGTAGAGAGACAAGAACGCAGGATAGGCCAACTACTTGCGCACCGCACAACAACCGACTGGCCCTGGCTCGAATCGCGAGAAAAACAAAACCGTTGCTTTCTGATAGCGGAGAAGGTTAATTACATTCGCTCCTGTTGGCACCTGCTCAGGGATCAACAGGAATTAATACCTGACAGTAATACGTTTCAGTCGACCTCCCGTGATGTCACAAGGACATCCCGTGATGTCACGAAGACCTCCCGTGATGACGTTGACCTCACGTGATTTCGCCACGACGTCGCTTTGTGTTGTCATTCCGTGAAGTCGCCGACATTTCTAGGACTGCAGCAGGGCCAACTATATATGACATTCGTCGCGTTCGCAAACCAGACACATTCCTCCAAGAAAACGCGACGTCATGACCAGAACCAACTGGCGTCTCCAGGAGGGATGAGGCCAAGTGCCCCCTAGACCTTTGTAATGTCTCCCGGGTTGAGTTATAGGAAAGCCGAAGTTATGGCGGCGTAGCGGAGAAACATTTTCAGAATTAGCAGTATCCATACCGCCTTCAGATACCGTCAGTGGAGTCATGACGGCGCAGAGAAGATAACGCTACGATTGTTTTTCAAAATCATGTCTTCGTCTTCCTTCGGCAGAGTGAATCTCGCACCGACATGTAATTTGCAATTGCGAATTTCTAATTCGCATATATAAGTTTTCGCACCTGCTCTCGTAGATTTCATAACACGTAATAAAACAAAATTAATGCAACCATTACTTCATTATAAAACACATATAAAATATGTTGAAATTATTGAATTTAGAAAACACAAAATGTTATAATTACACAAATAAACTAATTAAATGTTACATTATAATTGCATTACCAATACTCATACTAATTAATTAGACTCTATCAAGATTATAATGAAATAATATAATTACTTTACCGGTTTAACTAATCAAAATAACATAAATATAGGTGTGTTAAACCAAACATGATCAAACATGTTGAACCTATGTCATGAGGAGATTCACATGAAATTGTTGATGGTTCCTCAGGATGGTCGATTTATCTGTTATCTATAGACTCTCTGCATTTGTTATTAATATGTTATTAATAATTTTATGGAAACAACTTGTTGGCAGGTATGTGTGTGCGTGCGTGTGTGTGCAGACGGGGCATGGTAAAGTGTGCGTGCGTACGTGCGCGCATTCATACACGTTGTGCATGTATGGCGATTAATCAGTCGATGGCTAAATGATACAGTTATGCACAGATGACTACTAGGCGATGGCTATTTCTTACCCATCCACGTCCAAATAACCTTTTATGGCTGTTCCGATGTACAAAGATATTTAAGTTTAGGGTTAGCTTTATGGTTAGTATTAGGTTTAGTGTTAAGTCAGATTCTATTCGATTACAATAAGGTAGTTTGAAGGTGCGTTTGACAGGATTGACATCAGGCGTTTACATGCATTTGTACGGGGAGGTGTAGCCTCCTAACTACTGGGTAGAATTTGACATGTAGCGCCATCTGTCGATCAAACTGATTGGCATCAGGTGGCATCACTGTTTTGACTGCTATCGGGGATCTATACGTTACTTACAAGACAGCTGAACGGACAAGGAACAAAGCCGAAAATAATTAGACAAAGATGAACTGCCTGCAACAGAGAGAGCGGCCACTGCAATTTATGTGTTAAGGCATTTCGTTGGACGTGCAAGAAACGTTGCATTGATGTTTATAGACATCTGATCTAGATGGTTTACGACGCGACACCAAAAAAGACAATGGCGGCAACCTGCATAGAGCTTTACACAATTTCACTTCATGTACGTACATTACACTATTTCACTTCATGTATGTACATGACACTATTTCAATTCATGTATGTACATTACACTATTTTATTTCACTTCATGTATGTACATTACACTATTTCACTTCATGTATGTACATTACATTAGTTCACTTCGTGTATGTATATTACACCATTTCACTTCATGTATGTACATTACACTATTTCACTCCATATATACATTACACTATTTCACTTCATGTATGTACATTACACCATTTCACTTCATTTAAAAATTATGTACATTACACCATTTCACATCATGTATGTACATTACATTAGTTCACTTCATATAATTATGTACATTACACTATTTCACTTCATGTATGTACATTACACTATTTCACTTCATATATGTACATTACAATAGTTCACTTCATGTATGTACATTACACTAGTTCACTTCATGTATATACATTGCAATATATCACTTCAAGAATGTACATTACACTATTTCACTTCATATATGTACATTACACTATTTCACTTCATGTATGTACATTACACTAGTTCACTTCATGTATATACATTACACTAGTTCACTTCATGTATTTACATTACATTAGTTCACTTCACATAATTATGTACATTACACTATTTCACTTCATGTATGTACATTACACTAGTTCACACCGTTATCTTATCGCATGGTATAAGTAGGTCACATTATTATTATAATATATTATATTTTTATTTTAGTCAATATCCTTTGTGAATTTCACGTCGGAATTGTAGCAGATAATCGTAAACTGTTTCAAATTGTCACAATATGTTAATTCGTTGGTTTATGATAAAATTGCGTTATTTAAAAGCTACTCTAAACAAATGCTCATATCACTCACCTCGACGAGCAATATAAGCACGTGTGTGTACTGTTTGTGCTGCTATTTTAAAATATGAAAAACATAATGTAACAAGTAATGTGTAGTACGTGTTGATATCTATAATTAATGGGTGAATGCTAAAAGTGCAAACTACAACAGCATGCGAACAATTATTAACAATAACGTAATTTGTTTTCACTTTCCTTACTAGCTAGCATATCGCTCATAGTATCCCAACTGGCCATAGCACGTGTGTTCTGTGTAATGTTTGATCGAAATTCGATAAATGAAAACCTCACCGTTTCAATTAACCAACGCATGTGCTCCGCCTAATTTAAATTACAATTTCTGCGTCAGGCTGATATTTTAAGAAATCTTCACAAAATATCGATAGCGACACCTCAAACGGAAAATACTCACCAGATCGAGATACTTCAGTGGCACGAACGAGTTCCAGATGTCATTCACGAAAAACGTTATTTATCTCCCCATTGTCTGCCCTTAGACAACATTGTGTCACTGATTCTTCGCCGTAATGTCTGATGTGCTAACGTTTAGATTCAAATAGGCTAGGCCTGTGTAGATAAGTGACGTGATATATCGTGCCATGGTTGCTTTGCATAATATATCCGTTTCTCATGTAGACGGTCGCAGTTAGGTTGTTAGACTGTTAGTTTGTACCCGTATAATGATAATAACACATGCATGTCAATGATTTGCATGCATGCGTTATTATCACACTGACTTAGCCTAAGTCAGGACTCCGCAAACAGTGTTAGCTGTGCACATCCGGGCTCTGAAAGTTCGAGTTCGAAATACATCTCAATCAATGTTTGGTAGATTTAAAAATGAACGACGTGTTTTTCTTGACAATTGCAATGATGCGAACGGGCCCCGTGACTTGGCTCCGGCAGTGAAATAAAATGTGTTTATTGGATTCTTCCAGTTTAGCTGTTTGGCTAATTGTGTCTTGCAAGGCGTCGAGGCAAGACTTGGATTTGAGGCCAAGTCTGTCGACCACGTTCGGCGCTCGCTTCGGTGTTTGTGCTTCACTAGTACAGTTACTAATGATCTCTGAATGGTCCGTGACATACCAACGGATATATTCTAGTGCCACGTGCTGCTGATGGTAGTCGAATCGACTTTGGAGAGAAAAATACGGCTTATAGGCTCATGTGATTATTACTAGAAGAACCCCCGGTGATATACTCTTTGGCCTTTGCATCCAAGTGTGGACGGAACAACCCTGCGTGTTGTGCAGACTAGTAGCAATGGGGAACCTACAGAACTAATCATCCAAGATGCGCCGTTACGTCACGACACGAGTTGTGTATACCAAAAATGCGTTGTCGTTTCGTTGCACATTGATGATTTTACATTTATCGCCGGCAGAACGGGCCCCGGAAAGTTTTTTTGCCGGAAAACGTATTGCGGGCCAAAGTCATTGTAGGTCATTCAAGGGCAACGAGGGATTGTGGACGAGTTTAAGAGGCAACGAGAATGTTTGGGGTCGCGGCAACTGGCACGACAACAGGAGAGCTGCAGCGCTCGCACGTGTGTGTGTGTGTGTGTGCGTGCGTGCGTGCGTGCGTGCGTGCGTGTGTGTGTGTGCTTCCCCCATCCACAAACACACTTTCATGCAAAATCACAACTTTATCGCCACCTATTTGTTGATGAAGATTGCTGATTTAACAGGTCTACCAGGGAGTAAACTGCAAAACGCTTTGAGCAATCGAAATGACTGTGAATATTTGCTATATAAAACTTACCTTCATCTTTAATTCACAAGCGATTGTTACTATCCAAAACAGCTATTCGCATCAATTTGCATTAACGCATAGTTCATTCACTAGGTGGCGCAAGTGTTGCAATTTATATCCCCCGATCGTGGCGACGATTAACACTTCACTCAGGTAATGTCAAACGTTGATGGGAACTTGTGCGGTCATTGTCATCAGTAAATGATTGTTGCAGTTGATCTGTCCATCGTGCCACCAGTTGCTTAGCAAAACCTCCATCAAACGATAACAAACATGGACGCTGAACGCGTGTGCTTATATTTGGTTGAAATTCTTGTTTCAGAAAATGTTCTTTATGACAAAACGCAAGAGATAGTTATTACAATGAAAAATATTATATGCAGAAATGTTTTATATATTACACAACATATTATACTATATATATATATATATATATATATATATATATATATATATATATATATATATATATATATATATATATATACAATACATAAACTGTATATGTAAATAACACACACACACACACACACACACACACACACACACACACCACACACACACACACACACACACACACACACACACACACACACACACACACACACACACACACACACACACACACACACACACACACATCACACAGCTGTGTGCAATAGTAATTTAGTTCTCAGATATAACCGTTATGAACACTGCTAGCAAAGGCAAAGTTTGACGGGGCCTCGCGCATAGCTGTAGCTGTGAAGTAAGTAAAGCGCGATAAAAATACGGGATAGTGGATACATTATTAATCTGCTGCAGAGATATTTAGGTGCTTATTTAGAACAATGTGGCAATGACCATTGTACGTGTCATTGCCAATGTTGACGCCGATTCGTCATACAGCGTTAGATGTGTTTGATAATCAATGTTGAAATACGGCATGGAGCATTCGATTACGGTCAGTAGGCTAGAGTGGCATAGGCCTACTTTGTATAGACACATCTGTAATACACACGTGCATGTGTGTGTGTGTGTGTGTGTGTGTGTGTGTGTGTGTGTGTGTGTGTGTGTGTGTGTGTGCGTGCGTGTGTGCGTGCGTGCGTGCGTGCGTGCGTGCGTGCGTGCGTACGTGTGCATGCGTATGTGTGTATATGTATGTATGTGTGCATGCATACACACACACACATATCTTTTTTATATCTATGCATAAAGGCATCAATACACACACGTCCGCAGTTGCGTGTATTCCTATATAACCGACATGAACAGGCGCGTACATGTACCAGCCCCCTTATGTCCACACACGAGAAACTCTATACATGTACTATATCGACACACAGACACGCGTACATGTACTGTATCCACACACGAGACACGTGTACATGTACTGTATCCACACACGAGACACGTATTTCAAGATTCACGGAGATTACCACACACGGAGGGAGACTGGCATTGATATGCGCTCGTAGCTTTGAAATCTGTCGAACAGCTGCAACGTGATGATATGCTACCACCCAGGCCGGCGATACGGTTTCCACAAAAACAACCTCTCCGTGTGGAAACGACGCAAACCTGCACGCGACATTTGCGAGAGGACGGGAAATGGTTTCGCGAGAAATCCCGTGTTTTTTGTGCGCGCGCGCGCACACACCTCGCCGCGCTGCGCGACGGCAGCGCCACTGGAGGCCAACGGAACAATCATCGCTGACGGCATAAGAGCGCAGATACAACTTAGTCCGCATTAGCGGCAGCCGCAGCGCAGACATATCACCGCCACCCTTCTGGCCGCGGCGTGTTTACCTGAGTGGCGATGCGGGCGCCGCGTGATATCAGACCTTCGGTAGCAGTACCTCCTAGCTAGCGGGTGGCGGTGGACATACAGCATGCCCCAGCCCCCGTTTCTCGTCGCCTTACCGCTGGCCGTGCTCTGTGGCACCGTCGCTAGCGTCCTGATGCTGGTCGCTGTCGCTACGGACCACTGGGAGCGCGTCACGTACGACGAACAGAAACTGCGGAATATACCACACATCAACATGAACTTGTCGCTGTTCAATAGCACCAATGGATTCTACAAGATTGTCATCAACGTCGGATACGACAACAATCAGACGCTGGAGCCGCACTACCTACGCGACAGTCACGGCGGAATCTGGCGGGTATGCGACCATGTTACCGGTGAGTAGCTGCAACGTTGTCGTCTGCGGCGGCGTCGGCGGCGCGAAATGAGGTTAATTAAATTGCAACTGTATCTTTTTACAGCTCGCCGCACGGGTCGGTGACATCGCTGCAGTTTATGTCCGCGATTTCACGTTCCGTCTTTGCCGTTAATAGTGATTCTGGTTCTGTCTCTCATCCGTTTTCAACACACGTCACCTGTGCCTGTTTAATAATGACTGTTGTTTCGATGGTGTCATTCCAGGGTGCTTGGACCTCTATTATGTTCTACTGAGTATCCGGTTATCGGTTTGTTAAATCTTGTTGTATACATAGCGTAAAAGGTTGGTCGTTACAACACTGTATCTCTTTCGATCCGCTTGCCTAGTCAATACTAAGGTATGAGCATTTAAAACTATTTGTATCACCGTGGAAAATTAGTGTAGCCAATGGTTACCGCTTTTAGAAAAAGCAACACATCCAAAATCGGGGGCAATTTTCGATGAAGTCATTATTTCTACCTTGTTTATCTTTTGACCACGATGGATGCAAATTGCAATTAGTGGCAACAAATCAAAGACTACTTTGGATATTTCAACAAATGAGATATATTGTTTTAACATGTATGATTTGCGTAGTCCAATAAGGTACCACAGTCCATAAATAAATATTGTGAGTAACTAATATCAGCTTTGCTTTGTCACAAGGATACACGTCGATTTTGTTTATGTTTTAAAAGTACATATACAATCATCGATTTATTTTTAAAGACACTGCGTGCAACGTATGGAAAGAACACAGCTCAGCATATCAAGAAACATAACCCCAAACAAGATAACCGTCAATATTTGGTGACTCTGAAACGAGATACTATTAGCCGTATGATTACCGCGTTGCTAAGCAAGCGATCGGACCGTGCATCGCTATCAGCCGGGAGCAATAATGGACCATGCAACTAGCTCATTTTATCAACACCCAACCGCATCTCGAGAATCATACCTAGCACGCGATATCCGTATAACTGCTAGTCTGTAGGCACGACATATGCAACGACGGCTGAATATAAATAGTGAAAGGCCACGGCCATGTTCTACACGCGAGACTAAAAGCTGTTAGTGTCAGATAAGCTAAACAAAATTAACGCTCAGAGCCTTTGAATGTATCTAAACAAATACATCAAAAAAAAAAATTGAAAAGCCAATATAGTTGCAGTGATACATTGACCACTTTGAGTAATACATGTGGACTTTTTCCTGGACATGTCCTGGACGCATTTTATGAAACTAATTGTTTTAATTATTTTCCTATAATACAAGCAGATTTGTTTATTATTGTATATACATTTTTAGAAACTTTACCTTGATAATGATGTCACAGTTTTTATTAATTCTATACTGAATGGTAATTATATTCATTTTTATTTAAAATGTCGCTTTATTATTGTTTTAGCATGATGTTTGATATGTGTTTGATGAACAAAGTAATGTAAAAGCGCCATGAGCGCCACCACGTGGCGGATACCGGCGCTATACAAATTGACATTATTATTATTGACGTAACTATCTGTCTTCAAGTGGCGGAATTGTTAACATAATTAAAGAGGTATATATAAACAGGGTCGCAGTTTTATATTGACAAAACTTGTTAGATATGTGTCAACGCATTGCAGCAGGTTTATTACACCAAAAACTGCCCACACGTTTACAAGCACAGATGAAAATGTACGCAAAGTGGTGAATCGTACACACATGTGTCCGCTGTGTAGACTGTCTTTCAATTTTATTATTCTAAATGGGCCGTTCACTCACCCAGCCACATTCACTTTTTAATTATTTATTTGTTTTTAATAATTTATTTGTTTGTTTAACATCAGTTTATGACGAGGATGTGGTCAGTCACCACACCGATCAAAGCAAATGTGAGCGTGCCTTGATTTCTTCCCGAGGACTAGTTCCATCGTGTGTCGTACAAACACATAGAATGACATCTCCAAGCACAACAACCGGCCGAAGATAGGCATTTCGACTTCTCCGGGAAGCATTAAGCCATGTTGCAATCAGTGCGCTAAGACTATTCATACACAAATACCCGCCACTACTATAGCCAAGTACTCATATATGCAGCTGAGTGAACAGAGGCGAACCCACCATAGCTCCCGAGTGTATCAGTACAACTGTTGACTACTGAAATGTTGTTTACTGAGTCTGAGATTGAATTGAATATAAACCCTTCTGTTTGAAGCGCCTCTGAGCTTGTTTTTCTAGTTTCCTAGTTTCCAGTTTCTACTTGTTTCCGGCACTCAGCCGTGTTTTATTAATTGACTAGTTAATATATTGTAGTTACCATAATTATGATCTTATAAGGTATCATTGAACTTCGGCAAGGAACACTCTTGCAGGGGACACTAAATCAGTGGAGAAAGGGGACTTAATTTTTCGGTGTCGTCGAGTCCGTAGCTACATTCTGTTTCTTCACTGAAACTAACGACAGAAACACAATTTTAAACAAAATCATTCAACCTTGTTTTTTGGCGAAACGTAGTTGTAGTTAATGATTAAAAGGAGTTGATTGCAGATTGTTGGTGCAGTTGAAGAGAAAATACGTTTGCCAATATCGAGCTAGATTTTAGGAACGAATATATATACCTACATCCGTTGACGAACTTGAAATTACACATACCTCTTAAATATCGCGACCCTTTTCTTTTGTTGTGAAGCACCTAGGACTCGGTTCAGTTCTTCGATTGTTTAGGCGCGATATACACATTCCTCGTTTCGGCGCTTCCGTTATATTGCGTCACACCATGACAACCGTCCGTGATGATTACGTCATGGACGTTGTGATTGACGTAGTTCTTTGTGACGCAACTCTACGTTAATGGGATCGTTCGCTAAAGTGTTGAACCAGCGATGGCTTCGATTGCTCTAGTTCAAGTTGTTTCCAGCACTCGGCAGGGTTATTTTGTTGTATGATCGTATGAGGTCTGATTGAACTAGTCAGTCTTTTTCAGAATATTTACGCCAAGCTGACCTTTCTATGCTGGCACTGAGGGTGATCACTACCTGGCTGTTTCTCGTCCTCAGTGGTTCTTTTACGTCATAAATTGAGACCGGACCGACATTAAGGTGATTCTCCGATTCACGCGGGATGCACCGTTCCCAACGTCGAGAGCCAGGTTGTATACCAAACATGCCTGCCGCGTTCGGTACTGAACCAACGCCGCCTGCGTGCCAGGCGGACGCGGTAATCTCTACACTATCCGCGCCTATCTTCAACATGTTAGTGTCCAAGGATTTAGATGCACTTGAAGTGACCTTATTATTATTGGAATGTAATAAATTGTCAAAGACTCGAAACGGATCTAATAGATGCCGACCAATGGTAATTGGGGACATTCTGTCGCACAATTCGTTGACATGCTGGTCCCCAAACTGCCAGAATTGACAGAGATAGCGCGCGTAATTGTGATTATGCTTGCGTCATTTTGTACGACATCGCGACGCAGTCATGACGTCACAACATAATACTTATATCGCGATCGTACGTCAGATATCACATCCATAACTACACCACTAGTGTGTACTGGATACACCGTGCCGAATACGTGCATATCAAGTGTACATTATATACATGCACCGCACACATATTGAAATTATATGTATAACATACTGTTTCCATCAAATTGTTGAAAGCAGTATTTTTAGATGGCAGGAAATACCCGAAAGGGAAAATCGCCGACAGTTCGTCATCTATTAATCATGAATCTGGAAATGGAACGATACTTTTTATGTCCCCGGTCAGTGTCCTTGAGCGTGTCACGAGCTCGGATAATGTCGACGGTTTATGCCCTAAAGGCTTAACCCGCGTCGCAGGAAGAAATGGCAAAATGTCCGTGGTCGGTCGATAAATAAGATCAAGTAAGTTCCAGGCGGCGGTCTGGTCAGTAATGACCGGATATATTCTAAACCCGTTATTCAAGGGTCACTGCTTACTACGCCAATGTAAAGGCGTATGTTGCCTAAGTCGTAAGTACATCATATCGTGCCACATAGTGTCACCATCAGGGACACGTCGGAGTTATTAGGGTAATAAGAAGAACATGGTTAACAACACTTCCATCCCATCTAAATACTCGGAAACTTTGGCTCAGATGTGCTTTATGGCAAAATTGCTTGGGTTGTTTGTAAAACAACATGCACAATATTATTGGTGTCAACGCGTGAACGAAAACGTTTCGGCATTAATGTGGCTAGTTTGGTGGCGTATAGACGAGGACATGCTAATGGTAGATATATATATATATATATATATATATATATATATATATATATATATATATATATATATATATATATATATATAGTGTGTGTGTGTGCGTGTGCGTGTGTGTTGTGGTGTGTTGGTTGTGTGTGTGCGTGTGGTGTGTGCGTGGCTGTGCGTGTGGTGTGGGGCGTGCGTGTGCGTGTGCGTGTGCGTGTGCGTGTGCGTGTGCGTGTGCGTGTGCGTGTGCGTGTGCGTGTGCGTGTGCGTGTGCGTGTGCGTGTGCGTGTGCGTGTGCGTGTGCGTGTGCGTGTGCGTGTGCGTGTGCGTGTGCGTGTGCGTGTGCGTGTGCGTGTGCGTGTGCGTGTGCGTGTGCGTGTGTGCGTGTGCGTGTGCGTGTGCGTGTGCGTGTGCGTGTGCGTGTGCGTGTGCGTGTGCGTGTGCGTGTGCGTGTGCGTGTGCGTGTGCGTGTGCGCGTGCGCGTGCGCGTGCGCGTGCGCGTGCGCGTGCGCGTGCGCGTGCGCGTGCGCGTGCATGTGTGTGTCTTTGGAAATACCATGTTCTCGAGAAATAGTGTTCCCAGTGATAGAAATCTACACACAGCGTGAGAAATGTTACTCTTCCTCAATACACATTTAAGCCACACTAAACGTTGACAAATAAATAAACTACGATATTTCGCACTACTGCGGTTGTCAGCGCTTGGCCGAGCGCGTTACTCTGGGTATCAAAGACAAATTACCAAGCGTTTTTGGCCTCGAAGCGTCAGGAGACGCTGAACGGGCGAAGTCGATTAATCTACAACGAATGAATAATTGAATTTACACAGAACCGTTCCACGAATACGAGAAAGAACGCCGTCACTCTGCACTCGGAGGTGGCTCGTTTGACCGGCGGTGCTAAAAGATCGCCTAATCGCCGGATTGGATGTCAACCGCAGTAACGAGATCTCGTGCTGTCGGCGCGTGCCGCGTCCACAGTCCGGCATAGCTCGCCTCCCACGAGCCGGCGAGGAGACGAGCTTGGGCTGTGTAACCAGGGTCGTAACAGTTCTCACTACAGTTGCAGCTCGCGTGCGGACTATGTATAAGATTTGCGAGGTAACTGACTTCAGAAGTGGTCTCATGACTTCAGAAAGAGTGTATAGGGCTTCAGCTTCAAACTATCATCAGCGTTGTCAAATACGTCGTGCGAGACTATATTTTGAGCGATCAAAATGCCGCCAAATTAACGTATGCAGTCGTCCTAATTACCATATTTCCCGAACTGATACCTGGCTGACAAATGCACGTACGCACACATGCACGCACTCACATATGCACCACACACATACACACATTTGCACGCAAATGCACACGCACACACACATTACACACATCACACACATACCCTACAATACACACGAACACACACACACACACGCACACGCACACGCACACGCACACGCACACGCACACGCACACGCACACGCACACGCACACGCACACGCACACCACACACACACACACACACACACACACACACACACACGTACACACACAGCGCGCACACGCATGCACGTAACGCCACATATATCACATACACACAATTAGCGCACATGTGTTTGTGTGCGCCTAATCTGTATATATATGCGTATGTATGTATGTATGTATGTATGTATGTATGTATGTATGTATGTATGTATGTATGTATGTATGTATGTATGTATGTATGTATGTATGTATGTATGTATGTATGTGTATGTGTGTATGTATGTATGTATGTATGTATGTATGTATGTATGTATGTATGTATGTATGTATGTATGTCATGATTGTTATGTATGTATGTATGTATGTATGTATATGTATGTATGTATGTAGTATGTATGTATGTATGTATTATGTATGATATGTATGTCTGTATTGTATATATAGTATGTTGTATGTATGTATGTATGATGTATGTATGTATGTTGTATGTATGTATGTAGTATGTTGTAGTATGTATGTATGTATGTATGTATGTATGTATATGTATTGTATGTTGTATGTATGTATGTATATGTATGTATGTATGTATATATATGTATTAGTATGTATGTATGTTATGTATGTAGTATGTAGTGTATGTATGTATGTATGTATGTATATGTAATATGTATAGTATGTATGTATGATGTATGTATGTATGTTATGTATTATTTAGTATGTATGTAGTGTATGATGTTTATGATGTATGTATGTATTTGTATGTATGTATTAGTATGATGATGTATGTATGTATGTATAAGTATGTAGTATGTTATGTATATGTATGTATGTAGTATGTAGTATGTATGTATGTATGTATGTATGATATGTATGTATGTATGTATGTATGTATGTATGTATGTATGTATAGTAATATGTATGTAGTAGTATGTATGTATGTATGTATGTATGTATGTATGTATGTATGTATGTATGTATGTATGTATGTATGTATGTATGTATGTATGTATGTATGTATGTATGTATGTATGTATGTAATGTAGTGTATGTATGTATGTATGTATGTATGTATGTATTTATGTATGTATGTATGTATGTATATGTATGTATGTATGTATGTATGTATGAATGTGATATGTATGTATGTATGTATGCATGTGTGTATGTATGTATGTACGTATGTATGCATGTACGTGTGTGTTCGGTCGTACAAGCGTGTGCGAGCTTGTATCATACGTACATGTATGTATCGCAAGTCAGTGGCGTGAATGTGCTCGGTTATTTCGATAATTAATAACTAATCATGCTAAAGATGTTGATTGTTTCCTACTAGCACAAACGCTTCAAACTCCCTGTAACAAAGACGACAACACGTGGTTGAACGAATGCTCAACACACAACGTGTAGGCACACTCCGTCTAACTAATCAGTCTATGTTACGTAATGGAGTCTGTACGCCCCCATCATGCACTGCCTCCGCACAGAGCTGCAGCAGTCGTCCTAATTACCCAATTTCATCTCGGCGAAGTGTCCCAAGAGGAGGAGACACGTGATACTGTAGTGGGGCTTAGTCCATAATGCATCATACTTATCCGACTCTCCAGCACAGAATGTCATTATCATGTAAATCGACGACAATCAGCCCAGTCACCTGGTTTGTACATGTGGTTTGATTAAGTTACATCTCCGTCGGGGCACTCATGCGTGTGGTTATTCCTGATCACCAGGTCGGCCCGCCTTGTTCGACTTTACAGCGCATCATATCCGTCTGCGACACTGGCGTAATCCATTTCGCTTTCGCAATGCACCCTTTCTGTTCAGTATAAAAATCGATCATGACGATCAACACCTGTTTCTTACGTATTCATTGGACACAACAGCAGAGACATACACCAGAACGCGTTTCCACGAAGGCTGCGGATGAACATCGCCAAGAACGCATTGAATCCAGCGTTTGTTAATGAGGCGGTATCGAGTTTGTGAATGCATTCGCAATTAATTAATCGTTTGGTTTGCGCGGAAACGGACGACGAGGAAGCGACCAGGGCTGTTGGCGCCTTGCGCTAATAACATTCGGTAGGGGACACGACTGGCATGTTTGCTCGACCGTGAACCACCGAGGCTAACAGTAATGTGATTGGCAGCGTCTTGTTCATGCAGCTGGCATTGACTTTGATAGACGTCTTATGGGATGCATTTCTATTTCGGATACTTGTTTTTTTTATTGTGAGCGTGTACTGCAAGCACTAAACGTAATTATGTCACGCGTGGAGCCAGCATAAAACATGTTATTTTGACACGTCAGCCTCACAATTACTTCATTGCAGCCTTCACATAATTCTATGTTGTCTAACACCAACCGCGCAATTAGTATAATACAATGAAATACAATGAAAGGTAATACACTTTAGGCCCTATTAGTCCAAATGGAAATTAAGGTGGTAACAATTCACAATTTAGCACAACAATATGATATACCTATAAAATTACTTGAATTTAGTGATGTTCATATTTGTCAATCATTACATTACTAGCGTATCTTACTACAAAAATCAAAATATACGTTTGCCCTCCCATAGTCCATAATAATGTTAATCGTAGTCTTAGACACACATTACCGAATCATTGTAACACGTGAAACTTAGAAAACAAAGCTGCTCTTTTTCAATTAAAAGTTTATCATATCTGACATCAAAATCTCAAAAGAAAGAGTTAATATCCATTAGAAAGTAACTGTTGTTTAGCAGGTTGTTTAGCAAACCCCTTCAAGCGAACAAAATGACTGCCTGAATACGTGCTTTTAGTCGTATATTTTGTTGAAATACTGCTCGGGAAATTATTTTTTAGTCAAAAGTATAAGGGAAAGTTGTTAAGTGGTCAAATGTAGACCAGAGCAGTGCTGTTTGCTCTAGGAGACTTCATGTTGCAGTTGTTATGTAACTAATATATTTAACCGTTATCAAAATTGTTGACAAAGGCAAAGTTTAACGGAAGTCTCGCGCGTAATTGTAGTTGGACATATATATATATATGTAAACTGGAACGTACTTAATAGAGCAATTGATTCGTAAACACAACAGCCATGACGCAATCAGTTCTAGTCATCATCGCATGCGCCATTTTGCACACGATGACTGTATTATGACGCAAACAAATGAACCAGTCGTAACCGAGCAAATAGGGCGTGCAAGTCTCGCGCGCTAAAACGAGGCTGGGGGCAGTTGGGGGCAGGAGGTCCATATACTCCATGTTAACATATAGGACTTTGTTTTGTTTTGGTCGTAATAATCGAACTGTCCCGAAATAGCGTATTTCAGTTATATTGTCCGAAGGATTATTACAAGCAAAAGCAGTGGAACATTTTGCAAGTGTCAATGATCACGGAAATCATGAATTTTAATCGATTATTATGTTGGTTGCCATGGCAATAGCGGCAAGTACTTGTGTTTGGCGATCTTGACTAATAATGAAGAGTGCCAGTTTTCGCGCAGTACAACCTGTTTGGGCCAAACGTATACATGTGTTATGATTATGTGCATTTAGACAACTTGTAAGATATAAGGGCTTATCGAAACCACAACGTACAGCAATGTAAAACGCAAATCCCGTAAAAGACACATACAGCCTAGCATCGTGTCGATTATCTGCACTACGTAAATCGCTATGTGTCTATATGATAGTGTGGTAAACTCAATATTAAATCGGACATTTAAGATCAGAAACGTATAACACAAGATATTTATGAACTGATTTTCCTTGAATTCATCAGTCGGAAGCTACAACTGTCATCCATCGTTAGAATATTATTCTTGTGTCCAGTCCCCAATTAGTCTCGCGTAGTCCCCAATAAGCTACAGTCGCGCGGAGTCACGCCATGTATCGTGACCCACTTGCAGGCCCTATAGATCCGAACTTTAACACACAGCGTCCTCACACGGATGGGATAAAACTTTAAAAAAATACCGTACTAAACGACGAGACGTCCGAGATTGAGCGAGATCTGTGCGGGGTTGGTTCCATCGGGGGGAGGTGCCCAGTTCCTATCTAATAGCTCTGGTCGTAATCAAACAGGAGCGAGCATATCTGAATAGCCGGATACAACGTTATATTCTCGGTACGTGCAGGTATTTTCACACAGTTTCATTTGCATTTGTGGTATTCTATACCCAAATAACACTTTTCCGTAACAGGCGGTTGCTAACTGACGCCCCCGTCGACTATTGTTCCTGCACGGTTCTCATTAGTACGACGTAATTACGTGGCGCAGTGGTGTGATTGCGTATAATATCACGTTATCGTGGACGTCAAGCGTGCGTGTTGGTGACAGCTAATGCCGTAGTCGTGTCAGATTTGGAGGCTGCCGTCCGCATGCTACTGGTTCATGGCGAAGCCTCACATTATCACCTCGAATTAGCTGGCATAACTGGAGATTTGACGAAGCCGAACAGTTGCTACGTAACGTTTTCTTCCAAAATGGACGAACTGCTTGGGAAAGACAGTTAGAGTAAGACAGCAAAGGTGGCTCATACAGCGATGAAAACACCATCGTCACTCACAGACAGTAGATGTCGCCAACAGCATCGGAAGCACAACAAGACAGACTGTTGGGTAATTATGTTCAGACTCCAAACAGGACACACCATGAATGCTCTGGCCAAAAGACAGCACCGAGGGAGAAGCTATGTACAGTGGCCCTGACACACGGAAGAGTACCGCACAGTGGCCTGACACACGGAAGAGTACCGTACAGTGGCCTGTCACACGGAAGAGTGCCGTACAGTGGCCTGACACACGGAAGAATACCGTACAGTGGCCTGACACACGGAAGAGTACCGTACAGTGGCCTGACACACGGAAGAGTACCGTACAGTGGCCTGACACACGGAAGAGTACCATACAGTGGCCTGACACACGGAAGAGTACCGTACAGTGGCCTGACACACGGAAGAGTACCGTACAGTGGCCTGACACACGGAAGAGTACCGTACAGTGGCCTGACACACGGAAGAGTACCGTACAGTGGCCTGACACACGGAAGAGTACCGTACAGTGGCCTGACACACGGAAGAGTACCGTACAGTGGCCCTGACACACGGAAGAGTACCGTACAGTGGCCTGACACACGAAAGAGTACCGTACAGTGGCCTGACACACGGAAGAGTACCGTACAGTGGCCCTGACACACGGAAGAGTACCGTACAGTGGCCTGACACACGGAAGAGTACCGTACAGTGGCCCTGACACACGGAAGAGTACCGCACAGTGGCCTGACACACGGAAGAGTACCGTACAGTGGCCTGACACACGAAGAGTACCGTACAGTGGCCTGACACACGGAAGAGTACCGTACAGTGGCCTGACACACGGAAGAGTACCGTACAGTGGCCTGACACACGGAAGAGTACCGTACAGTGGCCTGACACACGGAAGAGTACCGTACAGTGGCCTGACACACGGAAGAGTACCGTACAGTGGCCTGACACACGGAAGAGTACCGTACAGTGGCCTGACACACGGAAGAGTACCGTACAGTGGCCTGACACACGGAAGAGTACCGTACAGTGGCCTGACACACGGAAGAGTACCATACAGTGGCCCTGACACACGGAAGAGTACCGTACAGTGGCCTGACACACGGAAGAGTACCATACAGTGGCCTGACACACGGAAGAGTACCGTACAGTGGCCTGACACACGGAAGAGTACCGTACAGTGGCCCTGACCCACGGAAGAGTACCGTACAGTGGCCTGACACACGGAAGAGTACCGTACAGTGGTCTGACACACGGAAGAGTACCGTACAGTGGCCTGACACACGGAAGAGTACCGTACAGTGGCCCTGACACACGGAAGAGTACCGTACAGCGGCCTGCCAGACGGAAGAGTACCGTACAGTGGCCTGACACACGGAAGAGTACCGTATTGTGGCCCTGACCCACGGAAGAGTACCGCACAGTGGCCTGACACACGAAAGAATACCGTATAGTGGCCCTGACCCACGGAAGAGTACCGTACAGTGGCCTGACACACGGAAGAGTACCGTACAGTGGCCCTGACACACGGAAGAGTACCATACAATGGCCCTGACACATGGAAGAGTACCGTACAGTGGCCTGACACACGGAAGAGTACCATGCAGTGGCCTGACACACAGAATAATACCGTACGGCTGCCATGACACACGGAAGAGTACGTACCGCACAGTGGCCTGACACACGGAAGAGTACCATACAGTGGCCTGACACACGGAATAATACCGTACAGCTGCCATGACACACGGAAGAGTACGTACCGCACAGTGGCCTGACACACGGAAGAGTACCGTATAGTGGCCCTGACCCACGGAAGAGTACCGTACAGTGGCCTGACACACGAATGAGTACCGTACAGTGGCCTGACACACGATAGAGTACCGTACAGTGGCCTGACACACGGAAGAGTACCGTACCGTGGCCCTGGCACACGGAAGAGTACCATAAGAGTGGCCTGACACACGGAAGAGTACCGTACAGTGGCCTGACACACGGAAGAGTACCGTATAGTGGCCGTGACCCACGGAAGAGTACCGTACAGTGGCCAGACACACGGAAGAGTACCTACAGTGGCCTGACACACGGAAGAGTACCGTACAGTGGCCTGACACACGGAAGAGTACCTACAGTGGCCCTGACACACGGAAGAGTACCGTACAGGGGCCTGACACACGGTAGAGTACCGTACAGTGGCCTGACACTCGGAAGAGTACCGTACAGTGGCCCTGACACACGGAAGAGTACTGTACAGTGGCCTGACACACGGAAGAGTACCGTACAGTGGCCTGACACACGGAAGAGTACCATACAGTGGCCTGACAAACGGAATAATACCGTACAGCTGCCATGACACACGGAAGAGTACCACACAGTGGCCCTGACACACGGAAGAGTACCGTACAGTGGCCTACACACGGAAGAGTACCGTACAGTGGCCTGACACACGGAAGAGTACCGTACAGTGGTCTGACACACGGAAGAGTACCGTACAGCGGCCTGTCACACGGAAGGGTGCCGTACAGTGGCCCTGACACACGGAAGAGTACCATACAGTGGCCCTGACACACGGAAGAGTATCGTACAGTGGCCTGACACACGAAGAGTACCATGCAGTGGCCTGACACACAGAATAATACCGTACAGCTGCCATGACACACGGAAGAGTACGTACCTCACAGTGGCCTGACACACGGAAGAGTACCGTACAGTGGCCTGACACACGGAAGAGTACCTACAGTGGCCTGACAAACGGAATAATACCGTACAGCTGCCATGACACACGGAAGAGTACCGCACAGTGGCCTGACACACGGAAGAGTACCGTATAGTGGCCCTGACCCACGGAAGAGTACCGTATAGTGGCCCTGACCCACGGAAGAGTATCGTACAGTGGCCTGACACACGGAAGAGTACCGTACAGTGGCCTGACACACGGAAGAGTACCGTACAGTGGCCTGACACACGGAAGAGTACCATACAGTGGCCTGACAAACGGAATAATACCGTACAGCTGCCATGACACACGGAAGAGTACCGCACAGTGGCCTGACACACGGAAGAGTACCGTATAGTGGCCCTGACCCACGGAAGAGTACTGTATAGTGGCCCTGACCCACGGAAGAGTATCGTACAGTGGCCTGACACACGGAAGAGTACCGTACAGTGGCCTGACACACGGAAGAGTACCGTACAGTGGCCTGACACACGGAAGAGTACCGTACAGTGGCCTGACACACGGAAGAGTACCGTACAGTGGCCTGACACACGGAAGAATACCGTACAGTGGCCTGACACACGGAAGAGTACCGTACAGTGGCCTGACACACGGAAGAGTACCGTACAGTGGCCTGACACACGGAAGAGTACCGTACAGTGGCCTGACACAGGGAAGAGTACCATACAGTGGCCCTGGCACACGGAAGAATACCGTACAGTGGCCTGACACACAAAAGAATACCGTACAGTGGCCTGACACACGGAAGAGTACCGTACAGTGGCCCGACCCGTCCATCGCCCAGCAGTACGTTTACGTTCGATAAGTCATCTACGGACCATGTTGGGCGTTGGAATATTGTGTTGTTTATTGTGTTGAAATTCTGATCAGAAACGTTTTCCTTCTGACATACACATTAGGAATTTTTTTTAGCGTATACAATTGATTTGGTAGATATCATACGCATTAGTAATTGTATTTCTTTATTGCCGTTATCAACATTATTACCAAAGGCTGCGCTGGACGGAAGTGACGCATGTAACTTGATTGTGACAGGAGCAAACAGTGACAAGCGGCCGCTCCAGTTAGCAAAACAACATCTACAGGACCGAGAACTCATTACACAAATTATCATATATATATATATATATATATATATATATATATATATATATATATATATATATATATATATATATATATATATATATATATATTATATATATATGTATATATATATATATATATATATATATATGTCATATATATATATATATATATATATATATATATATATATATATATTAGTTGTGAGTTAATAGGGATATATATAGGTATATATATATATATAACATCTAGTCGGGTATTGACATCAACAGCACTTGATCACTGTGTTGATCAGTTGTGCACGTTGTTCCAGAACTGTGCGAAGATTACATCTAAAACGTGCGGTTTTTCACTGTCAGTAGATTATTTTATACTATGCGGAGAGGTCCGTGTGACAAATGAGATATGGCAACACATCTCGGTCATCGTACAAGGTGCATGACTTCTGCGTCACGTCAGCTAAGAGCGTGCACGCGCGTCGAAGGCCTACTTACTACCTGTTGTTAGGCCGCAGGTATATGTTGACTGCGCGGACCTGACCAGGACTCAGGTATGTTATCCTGGTGCAGGGCGTCAGGTGTGTTACCTTTGACCAGTGCATCAGGCGTGTTACCTTAGTCCAGGGCGTCAGATGTGATATACTTTGTCACATGTGCGATTATTGTGATACGATGTTACACGACGTGTTTTGTAATAGAGCTGTAGCAGGTGCAGGTATACAGCTACGACTGGTGTAGCAGCTTTGTTAGGTATATTTTGACGTGGAATTTAAAAAGAATCCCTTTCGTGTCGCAAAGAATCCCTTTAAATATCGTTTTTATCGCATCCATTCCTGTGTTCGCCTGTTGAGAAGCTATGCTACAACACGTGTCAAATCCGTCCATTATTCAGAACGTCATTAGCTGGCACTGTCTTCGTGCATGTGGTAGTTCATTGCATTATTTTCCATCCACGATACGACGTGTCTCCGTGTCTTTGGCCGATCAGCAGGAAGGTTGTCACCTGGTTGTTATGGCTAAAGAATGTCGCTGCTATCGACGTAGCTGTTGTCGTCAGTTTGCTTTTCCTATTTGTGACCGGTTCGTTTTTCTTGCTGTCCGCACCAACTTTCGCAGTAACTTTCCGAATGTCCAATTTTGAATGCTAAGAGCATTTCATTGTAGACAAATGAACACGTACGAAAGTGTTGACCTGTTAAATAAGCCTCATTCACTTATCTACGCAATCTGTTCTTATGACAAAACCGTATTTAGTACGACGGATGTTTATCAGTGACAAGGATATCACGAGTAGCTTATGGAGATATTTCTGCGAATACCCTTTGGTTTGGTTTCTTCGAATCAATTTTCATGTTTCCGTTAACAATGTCAAGTTTGATCAGACTCATTCTCGGGTCTAGTTCTTCTGCTATTGCAGCCGGCATTTGACGCAGACACACAACCGACTTTCCACCCACCTACATAGTCAGTCACCCGGAATAATTTCCGTGTGTATCTTGAATACCCTTGATAACAAGACAAAGGTTTGCTTTTCTCCATATGCGGATTCATTGTGTGGTTACGTGTTTGACGCGCAGAAGCAGATTTATTAGAACGTCGACTTTCAGTGGATAGTATTCCTCGAAATCCTCCCGTTCTCGTTTTGAAACTTAGAAACGTTCGCTCATTTCATGTCGCGTTACTCCCGTACATAAACATGTCTGACAAAGTGCCTGGATTAGTAATAACAACTGATGGACCTCAAGCTTCATGTAGTAATTGCAACGGTGCTGAATACTCCCAAAGATGCCTAGGTCTAGCAGAGAGTAATGCAAATCGCTCTGAGCATTCCTAATGACTCAAAGGTTAAAGAACGAATACATTGCTGATTTTTTCTTTGGCAATCTGTACTCAATGTAAGTTTGTGATTAGGCGTACTTAATTACCACGTAACACCTAATAAAGTTACCCTTACACTTACCGTGCAGGCACCCGTAAGACTCCCTGTTCGCTTTCCGTGAAATATTTCCCACAGCCTCGGCGCACTCATCGAAGCAAGCATTTATCAATATGGCTGTCACTTGTTTTTCACGCGGTGAAGATTGCTTCCCTTGTTCCTCGTTTTTCTTCATCCACTTTTTAATCTCGTGATTGCAATCTCGTAATTGTGTTCGATCGTCTCTGGAAGCTTCGAGCAACATGACTCAGCGAGTTCGTTGTCGTGTACAATGGATAGCCAATGGAGATGTTTTGTTGGCAGTTTTAGGAAACAGCTAATAATGAATGCGTGACGTGGGATTTGACAAGGTCGTCGATGTCATTGTTAAGTGATATTAGCTATTTCACGTCTACAGGCGTGTTACTCTGAATTGGGAGACTATGCACGCCCTCACATATTTGTTCAAAACGAGGGTTCCACTTTTTACTGCAAATTGCATGCTGTCCAATTACTTCATAAATCTCCGACAACATCACTTAAGACATAAGACTGTACGCCATCCACAAAATTTTCCTTTAAAATTATTCGTAAATATTCTTTCCAAACATTGTCATTCCAAACAAACAGTCATTCTCTCTAAAACAACGAATGCGGTGACTTTAAAAACGATACCGTTACTTTTCTTGACATTTTTACCCATCACTACGTTCGCGTCTTGATATCAGTAAACATTCCGGACATGTTCCCCGGCTCTAGCGCCTAGGAGACTGACATCGTTTTTCTCTCTCCATTTGTTTTGTATTTCTTTCACGTGTTTATACAACGCCAAACATTTGTGTCCATGTTTTGCACTAAACTATCGTTTTTTGCTCTTCTGCACTCCTTCTTTCTCTGGGTGTCAGTTAGTTGATATTCACATTACGTTCGATTTTTTTACGACAGGCCTAATTTGCGCTAATCTCCAGAAATCTATCAATCATCCACGGCTTGTTTTTCTATCTCTAATGAGAGCTACATTATCGTTACCATGATGGATACTTTCTTTGAAGACGCTCTTGTTCATTAGTGGCAAGTGCTTCTTTTTCAATCACTCCTACATCGTCAGTTAGGTAGAGGTCGGCGTTTCTCCTCTGAAGGAGTGTTGTGGTTTCGTTGTGATTATACATACGAGGTATTATCCTGCCGTCTCAAAGCTTAGTTAGTTTCGTTTACTCCACATTGCTTCAGTTCAGTCGGCTCTCTGAATAAGTATCCGGCTAGAACCAGTGGTGGACATTTCAGTTCACACGGTAGACCCTTTCGTACAATTATTACAGCGTGGTTGAATACTTCCCAGAGGCGTCTAAGTGGTGTCTGTGTGTGCATTAATATTTAATGAAGTTACTGTCATGGGTCGTCTTCATTTAGTATCTAAC
>JAODUO010000369.1:222500-230000 GCA_025642075.2 Ridgeia piscesae | reverse complement strand
CATCGATCGCAATAGGAGAACTGAGTGCCGGATGCTGAACAACGCAATGCTACGGACGGCGTAAACGTCCGTTTAGAACGTAAGAGGACCGCTGGCTCTCATTGCGGCAGCCGACGTTCGTGCAAAAAGGGCATTTGTGAAAGAAAATTACCACAACACAACGATTAACTAATTATTGCGACAAATATAATTACGGTTTGAAGAAGATCTTCCTAAAGTAAAAGATCGCTGATAATATACATGGTGCACCTCCACACTACAAACATCGACACTTAAAAACCGGTAGCTCAACAAAGCTTCTATTCCCGGAGGTGGTCACGTGACCCAGCACCCGTCTAACGCGTCTGTTTTGTAATCAAATGCGTGGAATTCGTGCCGGGCCATTCGACTCAGCCGGGGACACGGCGGCGTCAGATCCGTGCCTTCGAGACCTCTGTGCGCGCATGTACCATCAGAGGCTAACGTAACACGCTCGGTGACGAATGCCGTGACCGATCTCGTCTCTTCCCCCTGGCCGGCGTCAGACCAGGAGGATGAACGGTAATCTGTGAGCGTATCAGGGGATATACGCCACAGACTGACGTGGGATCGGTCGCGGCTTTGGCGTCATTACGTTTCACAACTACCGGGAGCGATTTGTCAGGTCAAGTGACGTTCGTAACAGGCTCGTGGCACATTCATCGCAAACAGAACGATTGGTCAATCCCGCGTTGTCGGCGTTGATGGTTTCTGTCACATCCGATGACGCAGACGAGACGGGGAGGCGTTGCGTGTGGACAACTTCGGCACGTCGCCGACACTGTAGCCGTCAGAGCCAATCAGCGGCCGGAAACTGTTCCTAGACGTCAGTTGAAAATTGCTCACGATTATCGATGAAATACAGCGACTATTGAGTGAGACATGTGAACATTGCGAACTCTTGCCGTCCGCCCGACGCGGATTTATACCGTCTGTAGGTTGTATGCGTTATTGTGCTGTTTCTTCATATCGACCACTTGGACAATGAGAATTATTCATCGTTGCAGAATTAACACAGACATCATGTGTATGTGCATAATTGATTTGTTACTCTTTGTGTATATTGTAAAAATGAACGTTATAACTGATTTAGAGACATTGATGTTTGGTCATCGCAACCGGACATCTCTAGCGTAGAATAGACCGAAATGCCAATATGGACGTGTATGGAGTTTTGTACATAAGTTTTCCAATCATAATTACAGTTGCCTGACAAATCATACAAGACAGGTAACATAGCAAAGGTAAACATGGCTAGGTCCCCAGATACGTTCTAGCGTCATAATTTGCATAACGTTGTCAAGCAATCGTTATGTAAACCAGAATGGATGATTCGTGACCATGAACGTGTGTGTTTGGTATAACTATCAATGACATGCAGTTTGCGAAATGTAATTAGTTATTTATTGTTATCATAACACTTTTGTGACATACAGACTTAAGATCACTCGCGCAGTACAGGTGTACACGCACACACGCGCACGCGCACACACACGCGCACGCGCACGCACACGCACACGCACACGCACACGCACACGCACACGCACACGCACACACGCACACGCACACGCACACCGCACACACACACACACACACACACACACACACACACACACACACATTCATGTTCTGACGCGCATACAGCCAGACAGACAGTCACACACTTACATACGCGCCGGCGTCCACCCACGCATGATTGCAAAGTAACAATATTTGTCCCTGTTCAAATATAATCAGTTTATTTATTATGAAGACAAATAAGTGCTTTCTCAACGACACCAACCGTACTCAACACAGATCATTTTCATAACAGACACGACACGACATTACTTCAAGCTGTGCTCTATTGTAACAACGTCTAATTGTGTGAACGCTTTAAGACGTACCAACTTTTGTACTAATAAATACCTATCATATATGTATGTATTGTGCAAGTTGTCACTAGGCGTCATCAGAATATACATGAATAATGTTGTGTTTTGTGACGTTATTATATCATCACGATTACATCAAAAACATAAACACAAAACAAAGTCACAACAACACCCACGCACATGCCACATACGCACGCACGCACGCACACACGCACGCACGCACACGCACACACACACACACACACACACACACACACACACACACACATCCCACACATTCCACACATTCCACACACTCCACACACTCCACACACAACGTTGCTTTGCGAGATTCTGTCGACTTTTCACGGAACAGATGACGTTAATAGCTTCAAACAGACGTTCTGGCCAACATCATTTAAACTAATGATAATAACTCTTCAAATAATAATTACATAAATAATATTATAATAATGGTATAAACACGCATCAAATATTAAAATTAATTAACTAATATTTGCTGCTCTTCCTTACTTTATTTTGTACTTACGAGCAATGATTATCTCGTTTAAATATTAACGAACTTTATAGGAGGCCCTTCAAAATATTAACACGTCATCCGGTATCGTTACTATGACTACGCCCAAATTCCTCGAATATACCCTTTTCACTCACTTCTACTACGACTGGGCACATCTGTTCTCTCGTTGCTACAACCAGGCGCACCCTTTCACCCGTTGTCACAAACAAACACATCCTTTCGTGTCCTCTTAGAAATGTGTTGTTACTGTCGATGTTTATTCAACCCGTCACAGAAGGTACACATGAATCAATAGACGAGATAAAATGCATTGTTCGCCTTTGATATTTCTCTCACGCCAATGGCGCCGTCATTGATCGCTCTACTTCGTCTCCCAGCTATCCCGGTTTAGCATATTTCCCAAAGGTTAGTAATAAAAAATCTTCGCACGACAGTTAACGACGCCTTGACAGCAAGTCGCCTTGTTTTTCTGTTAAAGTTTGTGAAAACAGGGCCAGCCTGGGGCCAATCGACTGATGCCTAGCCTAACTGCCAGACTCCCACGACACCACTTAAGTGGAAGCTACGTGTAAGATAACTATTGTATTATCATTATGCTAATTAATTAGAAAAAAATCTGACTTTAACGATAATGTATACAGCGTTGGGCAGTTATTGATGAAACTGTGTAGATGTTCGCTAATGATATTATCGTGAGATTACCTTCGAGAAAAATGTTCATGCCCGATAATTATTTTACCACATAAACACGATCCTCTGTACTCGAGGTAAGAAAGGAGACTCAACACTTTCCACGTGCGCAGCCTTAGGCGGATTCTGAGCATGAAACAAATAACAAATAATAAATAACGAGGTCCTTCGACGTGCTGGCACACCCAGCATCTATACTCTCTGCGACAACGTCGCCTTCGCTGGCGGACGCGTCTGCAGGATGCAGGGCGGCAGGATCCCCATGCAAGGACCTACTATAGGACGAGCTCGCAACAGACAAGAGAGTTCGGGGTCGCCCCCAACTCTGATTCAAAGATGACTGTAAAGGAGACATGAAGGTCCTTGTCATGGACATTGACGGATGGGAACACCTTGCCCAGGATCGCTCCCGCTGGAGACTGGAACTGAATCGCAGTCTGCACAGAGAGAGGAAAAGAAGTTGCAACTTGCGTCAGACGAACGGAGAGTGAGACGCAAAAACGACCAGCAATCTCCATCTGCAGACATCGCTTTCAAGTGCAGCCGCTGCGACAGGGACTGTCACTCCCGCATCAGCCTGCACAGCCACAACAAACGCTGTTCCAGTGCCAAGTGACTTTTCAGGGTGCAAAATCATGGCCACTTGTGACCAACGGAAGCCACCGATGCAGCCAGATCTTGAGAGACACCCACAACACTCAGACCTTTCAACACGCGATAATGGCAGCACAACACCATTTTGACGAGCACAAAATACCCATAATGCATTGCGGAAGGAATTATCTCTCTATAGTGCACAAGGTCCATTGAACGTCCGGACAATGGCAATGACGTCAGCATATTCGTAACTAATAATAGTGTGTGTGTGTGTGTGTGTGTGTGTGTGTGTGTGTGTGTGTGTGTGTGTGTGTGTGTGTGTGTGTGTGTGTGTGTGTGTGTGTGTGTGTGTGTGTGTGTGTGTGTGTGTGTGTGTGTGTGTGTGTGTGTGTGTGTGTGTGTGTGTGTGTGTGTGTGTGTGTGTGTGTGTGTGTGTGTGTGTGTGTGTGTGTGTGTGTGTGTGTGTGTGTGTGTGTGTGTGTGTGTGTGTGTGTGTGTGTGTGTGTGTGTGTGTGTGTGTGTGTGTGTGTGTGTGTGTGTGTGTGTGTGTGTGTGTGTGTGTGTGTGTGTGTGTGTGTGTGTGTGTGTGTGTGTGTGTGTGTGTGTGTGTGTGTGTGTGTGTGTGTGTGTGTGTGTGTGTGTGTGTGTGTGTGTGTGTGTGTGTGTGTGTGTGTGTGTAATTATTGTTAGTTATGAATATGTATATATAAATATATTCATCATTAAGAATGTTTGTTATTATTGTCATAATTATTGATTTATTGATATTAATTGTTTCATCACCTTCTGCATAGTCAACGTTATCAACGCTATCATCATCATCGACGCTATCATGGTTCAACGTAGGCGTCTAAGTGAGTACGTTGCAATGTATCGGCGACACTTTACACGTATCTGTCCTACTGATTCGTTGGACACGGTAATGCATTCTACGACATGTAATTTTAATGAAGGCTAATTTAAGATAACGTCTAAAAGGACATTCTGAATACACCCTGTCGAGAGGGACGACGGTTGTAAAAGGTCGATTATGTGTACACATATCAGGTACATGAATTATATATGATTCAGTGCCGGGTTATGCAACTGTGTACAACTAGCTAGAAAATGTAAAAACAGCTGACCGTATTGATGGATCTACATATTACCAGGGCTCCACATATGGTCAGTTTATAAGAATGCCAACAAACATATCTTTATTTGTTGTCGTCTCCTGCAGTCATTTTGAATACACGTCTAACGAGAATTTATCTAGATTCAGAAAGTTGTGTTAATATGGTGAAGATCGTGACATTCCAACGTGTTCACTTTCGTTGACGTTTCTTTCACAAGCTTGATTTTGTTCGGTTCTTTTCAGAAATTGTTTGTGAAAACACGAAATGAACAAGTATCGACTACGACAAGTGTATACATTTGAAAAATAGTTTCGTTGAATTCATGGACAAAACCTGCATAATGTGTGATCGTATCATAAAGGCGGTCTACACTGATAAAGAAACCCCACAAGTGTGGTTACGAAAACACTATAGACAATTTGGACATATCATTACTGCATATTTTCCCATCGGGTCAATCATTTCGATTACTTTAACAAGAGGACGCATTCTTTTATTAAATCAGCTGGGCACAATACTTTTTAAATATTCACACACGACGGGTCTGTTTAAACAATGGTGGCACTTATTCCCGACCAGCTATTTCAATAGAGGAGGTATTCGCAACGTGCCAGTCTAGTCTGGCACCCATCGGTTGATGTTTGAGTTATACACATGCAGTAGGCAGAAAGGTCCAAGGACTTATTCCGACTGACCCAGACATAATGGTGTGAACGAGATTCTGCTCACAAATATCGAAACGGCGGTCGGTCATGGCATTCGAACATCGGTCTCTCGATCATCGTGTCCCGCATGTACAGCAAATTGGCACAACACTTTAGTAAAACGGAAATTACGTGAAGCGGTTTTATTTATTACAACACGTCCAAACGTGTAAACACGTCCTACATACGTCACCTAATACACGACTCTTCAACACAAACGATAAAAACATAAGTGGTTTATTAATTAAGCCATGCTAATATCGCACAATTCCAGTCGGTCATCAGAGACAAACGCAAAGCAAAAACACGTCGGTAATGCGTACCACTGCATCAATAATCAATTTCCTGAAGTAGGCGACCTGATCGACTTGCGTTATGTTGAGTTATAGGCGCCAGAGAAAACCCAACGGCCGAGGCCGGTCACATCGTCTGATGGCGATTTACGTAGGACAAACACGTTTGCTGTGTCTCTCCAATCGCGTTGGCCATTTCACACGGACAACGGTCGGGTGTACTGCATTCGTATCGACGTACTGTATGATACTATTATATTAGTGCGGCTAATAAATCGATTCTATAATTTCCGCCGCCTGGATTTCAGAGAAATCCACAGACGGACAAAGATGGACGCTTCAACCTTAATGTGTGCACGGCGATTTGCAATAGGTTGGTGGCGTCGATGCCGAAGCGACACTTAACATAGCAAGTCGTTATAGACATACACATATACGTTCACTTAGATAAATACGTGTTTATGCTGGCGTCATATCACATCGATGGAATCGTCTTTACCCGTCCCTTTTGCATGGTAAACTATATTCATTTTGTTTCGCATTAGTGAGACCGCAGCCGTTATATATCTAACTACACAAATAAGCATACCTAAGTTGTTACTACAATTACTTCAATGTTTAAGCTGTTAGGTAAATTATAACGCACCGATACAATGTGTTACCAAATACAAATGTACTAGGTACACTTGACAGTGTCGCCTGCAATCGTAAAGCCCCCAGAAATGTATTGCATTAGTTATTACTGGAAATAGTGGTGCAATTTATCGAGTAGAACAAATATCAAATCATAAAATCCCACACCACATATTGTCCGTGTTATGTTTTGATTTGAACAAATATGAAACGCCATACCTTTTGTACTTTATTAGCGTATGAGACAACCCGCATGCAAAGCCTACGAGCCGGTTCCACAGCTCATGTGCGCTCTCACGGAAATAGACACACCTTTGTAAATATAGACCAGCCAGTACAGACACAGATGAATTATATTAAAGCTGGAGCAGTTTTGTCGTGATTTATGGTTGATGGCGTCGACTCGGCTGCGAGTTCGGGGTCCTACTCTCTAAAACCTCTTTACGACCGTATCACCGTCTGTAGCCACACAACTGAGCAATATAAACCACTTTTATGTGCCTTTGTTTGTGTGTGTTTACCCATGGCTTAATCAGTCTGCAAGCGTTGACCCTGCGTCAGTCGTTGGTGGATTTGCATAGATATAATATGTCATTCTGTGAATACGTCATAATGACGTCTTACGTAGATTATTTTTTTAAATGTAAAACTCTGCTTGGTAGGAGTAACCTGCCTGGATTTGCGCGCGCGCGTGCGTGCGCGTGTGTGTGCGCGCGTGCGTGTGTGTGTGCGTGCGTGTGTGCGTGTGTGCGTGTGTGCGTGCGTGTGTGCGTGTGTGCGTGTGTGTATGTATGTTTATGCCTACGTCAGAAACATACCGATGTTGCCGCAGGGCCGAATAAATGCACCTAGACATCAGACGTCATTACAACATGACATGCACGGTGATAAATTACTTGCAAAAGCATATTGTACGGGCATGTCCACTGAGCCGCCTTATAAAATGACGATCATATACACGGGCACGGATGAGAAAATCGATGGCGCCCGTCGCCAACGGTCGTTGACGTGGGCGTAACTAGGCGCGCAGAATGCGTGTCACGGCGCAGCTCGTGC
>JAODUO010000369.1:205000-217500 GCA_025642075.2 Ridgeia piscesae | reverse complement strand
GTTGTGCTGTGGTGTTGTCCAAAATGTATATGTTGTATGATGTTGTTGTTGTTGTAGATGTATGTTTACGTTGTATGTGCATAGTGTGTGTGTGTGTGTGTGTGTGTGTGTGTGTGTGTGTGTGTGTGTGTGTATGTGTGTGTGTGTGTATGTATGTATGTATGTAGTGTATGTATGTATGTATGTATGTAGTGTGTGTGTGTGTGTGTGTGTGTGTGTGTGTGTGTGTGTGTGTGTGTGTGTGTGTGTGTGTGTGTGTGTGTGTGTGTGTGTGTGTGTGTGTGTTGTGTGTTGTTGTGTTGTTGTTGTGTGTATGTGTGTTGTATGTATGTGCATGTGTGTGTGTGTATGTGTGTGTGTGTGTGTGTGTGTGTGTGTGTGTGTGTGTGTGTGTGTGTGTGTGTGTGTGTGTGTATGTATGTATGTATGTATGTTTGTTGTGTGTATGTGTGTATGTATGTGTGTGTGTGTTTGTGTGTGTGTGTGTGTTTGTGTGTGTGTGTGTGTGTGTGTGTTTGTGTGTTGTGTGTGTGTGTGTGTGTGTGTGTGTGTGTTTGTGTGTGTGTGTTTGTGTGTGTGTTTTTGTGTGTGTGTGTGTGTGTGTTTTTGTGGTGTGTGTGTGTGTGTGTGTGTGTTGTGTGTGTGTGTGTGTGTGTGTGTGTGTGTTTTGAGTGTGTGTGTGTGTGTGTGTGTGTGTGTGTGTGTGTGTGTGTGTGTGTGTGTGTGTGTGTGTGTGTGTGTGTGTGTGTGTGTGTGTGTGTGTGTGTGTGTGTGTGTGTGTGTGTGTGTGTGTGTGTGTGTGTGTGTGTGTGTGTGCATGGTGTGTGTGTACGAGCGATAAACTCATTATGGCCCAATACAATTCAATGCGCACATCTCTCGAAGAAATATACAGAAAATACATTTTGATGGGAAAGAACTATTACACGTTTAAAACTCACGTATAGCTATTTACCTAGAAAACTGCAGACCTTAAAGTGAGCAACGATAAAATGAAAACGTGCCTTTCTTTTACAACTAACCTTGGTCGAGAACGGCGTTCAGTGCCTTTTTCGTCTCGTTGGCGTCCATTTGCAATTCTGGTCCTGCGAACATCTTGAAGAGGTCCTTGATGGTATCATCCAACTTCTCCTTCTTCTTCGGCGGCGTCGTCGGCTCCGTCGGCTCCGCGGGCTCATCGGGCTACGACGAAGTCAGGTAGAAGACACGTAACACACCATTGGAGCATGGATTTCACGGCACCGGGGCAACTCATTTAATACAAACCAATACAGACGCTGAATCGTCTAGATGACTGTATGCATAAGTCTAAATCTAAAGGATTTATTATATTAACTATGAAGTATGAAGTAATATTGCTATTATTGTTTCTATTATACTGGCTTATTATTTTTTGTTATTTACTCATTAATATTTTATTTCTACTTTTCATATTTATTATTATTGTTATTATCATCAGTTCTGTATGTTTTGATATTAATTGTAGCTCAGGTTATTTTAGTATTGCAGTGCTAGCGATTAATTAGCTTAACTAGGCTATTATTTGTATATCACATACACACACATTATATATGTATATATATATATATATATATATATATATATATATATATATATATAAAAAATATATATATATATATATATATAAAATCCGGATGTCGTATCTGCTCATGTAGAATAAATGTAAAATTATTAATGTGCTGCAAAATGCAAATAATTTATAGTATAAATACCACCGGCAGTTCGTTTAATTGTGATGTGCTTTCTTTGGATAAATTAATTTTGTTTAACTATTTTAGCACTTCTACGGCTAATCATCTTACTTAAATTATTGTATTTAAGGTATTTTAAGAATGTGCTAGCATGTGTATTTGTTTAAACGATTTGTTCCTAATGATCTCCATTTTAAATTCGTTTCAGTAACTACATTTAGGTAATGCTATATTTGAATATTATTATTATTATGTTTATTTCTAATAATTAAATTAACCTTATTCTCAAGAGTAGTGCATTTCAGAAAGATGCCTTGTTTTAACGTACACTACACTACGCTACATCAAAATAGCACTACTATAGTGTGACGGGCTCCCGCGATATTAGTACGACCGCAATCAAAGCCAATTAGAGAAGCTAGACTAAAGAGAGACCACGGAAACTGTGGCCAATTAGGGGAACGTGTATTCCGGTTCTCGTAAGCACTTCAATGTGTGCTCACTGTTGAGATCTTTTAACCATGCTAATTGATAACATAGTAGTACAGTACACACCCTTTCCGGAAGTTGGCGGAAGTCAGATGTGGAGTTTGATACACTGTCCTTTTCTATACATAGACCAGTTTTGCGTGACGTGAAACACGGAAGCCATATTGATTTCCCTCTGTCACTATCTATTCTTTCTAAATACGTGCATTTCAAATGACAACGTTAATGCACGACTTTTATTAATGCTTTTACGCTTACGCCTGTCGTTTGTTTCGCGAAAAAAAGATGGCGGACAACGTGTTTGCGACAAGGCGATCATTGGTTTGGTGCATAGACTTTTGATTGTGATGTCACATGCATGCGTAGCCGTTAGGTCCGTGTATATACCGTATTTTCCTTTTTCGTTCGCAACTTTCAAAACGAAAAAGGATAGTTACTACTACCATGTTGCTATCAATACTATCACAAGCGAACTTATTTCACGCCTGAAAATGGGAAACCATGTTCATAGGCGCATAAAAACAATTACAAGACATTCTCGAAATGGGTAAGAAGCAATAGCAAAGTTGTTAGCAAACGGATGGATACAATAGAGAGTGAGACATTTGTAAACGTGCATGAGCGGGCGCGTGATGCACAGGAAGGCATCATTTTTTGTGAACAAGGAACTTGGAACAAGGGCCAAAGATGTGTCAAGCTGCGTCACCCGTTAGCTGGCGATGATGAGGACGTAATAGGTTAAGATTGACATGGCTGAATGTAATGTCACTGTGGGACAACGTCTTACCTTGACAACCTCATTGTCTCCATCGTCGATCTCACTGCAACAAAACACATTCGTTTTTTGTAGCTAAATGAGATGATACATCGAACTCTACAGCTACACCTCGGCGACAACACTCACTCACTCACTCACTCACTCACTCACTCACTCACTCACTATATATATATATATATATATATTGACATATTGAACGTATTTATGTATCACTAATACATAACGCACTGTTAGTAAGAAAAGACAATACTATACATAGCATGATCGAATTATAGAATTATAAGTTATTAATTTCTGCATAAATCACTAACTATTTGAGCTCGTGTGCAGAAAGCCTTGTGCTACTCGTGTCCTCGTCATTCGTTGTAGCGTGTCGCAAGTATTCAAAATACAATCAGCAGTCATTAAACACAGATGTATCAAGATATCTGCTTTGTCTACGCCCTACCTGGACTCGGCTTTCTTCTCTGTGAACACGCGCAGGAGGAAGCCGGCCTCCTTGTTCGCGGAGAACGTGTACGGGATGATGACGTAACTTCCGGGCTTCAGCAGCAGCCGAGCGGTGATCTCGCGCAGGTTGGTGGCCGGCACCAAGTCGGTGCGCCGGACGAGGTGATGTGCGGAGTACGTGTCTCCCTCCACCAGTCGCCGGGCGCTGCTTTTCACCTGTCACAACACCAGGCACCGCTTCACTAAGGTAACGAACTCTTAAGGGATTTTTTTCTTCAAAACGCAAATGTCCACTGCCGTGTTACCGAGGACACTATATCCATGACACACCGGCTTACGGTGTGCGTTCCGTTGATGCTTCGTGGTGTTGATAAGTATTTAAGATCACTGTTAAGGACCAAATTGATTTTAAAGAGTAAAATTCGGTTTAAGAGCTCTTAACAACTGTTGTGAAATACCTCCTGGAGAGCTTTATAGGGATTCCTTGGGCACGGAAGGGATTTTTGTACAAATTGTTTTCGTTATGACAAAAATGGCAAAGTTTCCAAGAGACGGGAATGTTCGCCCTAATATAGATGTCGTGTCAATCTAGTAACACATGAACCAGACGACGATTTACGAGGCCACTGATGTAATTTCGATTGTGACGTAAGCAAACCGTGACGTGACGGATCCATCAATTCTGCACAGAAGCGCCACATATCGAGCAGAACAAGTTCCAGTGCATAGCCACACTGTGGTCGATAATATTTACCTGACTGCGTGGTGTGTCACTTGAATATGGTCTTGGAGGCATTTTAACATTAGCAATCCACGACTGTATATCTTGATTTATAGCGATTAAAAAAGAGATTAGAGGTGATATCTGGCAACAGGCTGAGATTGCAGTGATGAATACTTCCAAGAGAGGTCAAGATTATATGCAGGTAAATAGGCCTGCCAGGGAGGAAAGTAAAAAGATCGTTGAACAATCGTAATATCTGGTTACTGCCCTATATAAGCATTTACGTTGATCGTTTCCCTTTTTACTTTGTAAACTTAACTTCTTAGCGTATGGATAAAATTGGCTTTAATAGGTGTCTCATGTGGATATCAGCGGAGATCATGGTAGTACGTGCGACATTTTTTCACACATCGGAGCATTTAAGCGCGATACGAATGACTGCGATAATCAGCGCGGCTGTTATTTATCGAATACCTCACGTTACTAGCATACAGCGTGGCTGATGAATACAGCGGACACATTAACTGATCTATCCACCAAGTGACCTACTGCCTAACTAACTTTCATTGAAGCCATCAAAATAGATACCAAACACGTGGAAAATTCCGTACAAATTGTTTTCGTTATGACAAAAATGGCAAAGTTTCCAAGAGACGGGAATGTTCGCCCTAATATAGATGTCGTGTCAATCTAGTAACACATGAACCAGACGACGATTTACGAGGCCACTGATGTAATTTCGATTGTGACGTAAGCAAACCGTGACGTGACGGATCCATCAATTCTGCACAGAAGCGCCACATATCGAGCAGAACAAGTTCCAGTGCATAGCCACACTGTGGTCGATAATAGGACCTGACTGCGTGGTGTGTCACTTGAATATGGTCTTGGAGGCATTTTGGATTTAACAATTCCACACGACTAATCCTAAGTCGCCGTGTCAAACCTTGGGCCAGTCGTTCACTCTGTATTGCTCCAGTTCACGCAGATGTATGAATAAGTACCTGGCTATAGACAGTGGTGGATATTTGTGTACAACAGGCTTAGAGCGTTATTTGCAGCGTGGATGAATACTTCCAAGAGAGGTCAAGATTATATGCAGGTAAATAGGCCTGCCAGGGAGGAAAGTAAAAAGATCGTTGAACAATCGTAATATCTGGTTACTGCCCTATATAAGCATTTACGTTGATCGTTTCCCTTTTTACTTTGTAAACTTAACTTCTTAGCGTATGGATAAAATTGGCTTTAATAGGTGCCATCTTAAAACATGTGGATATCAGCGGAGATCATGGTAGTACGTGCGACATTTTTTCACACATCGGAGCATTTAGATTGGCGACTACCATATGAATGTTGGAGAAAGTCAGAAGTAATACATTAGAAATTTCGACCCTGAAAACCACGTTTTGGCTTTGACATGATTGCTCTACGTTATTGAAAACGCACATCGAAAATCACCTTTCAGCGGCCATCTTGAAAAATGCCGCCAACGCCTTTCAGGGCAAAATCTGAGATGACCCTATATCCAGATAGTTTTTTTGCATGCGTTAGGTGAATGTCAAATTTCACGCCCGTATCATAAAATCCAGAATTCAGTCATAGTTTGTCACACGGAGCTGCTAAGAAGATAATCCTTACCTGGTAGACGTGGAAGCCAATGAACAGATGAGCGTCGTTCGTCTTCTGCATGAGCGAGATGATGGCGGTACACAGGCCGTCCGAGTTGTCGTCGTCTGACTCATAAAGGGTGAGACGCAGCTGAGGGTTCGTCCAAAACAACGCTGTAACAACCCAGATGTATTTGCTTAATTAACAACAATCGCATCTCGTGATCTAGAAACACACCGTCAAACCATAGCAATGGCTGCCAAATACGTGGCGCGTTCGTGGAGTCTGCCCAATACGTTGTTGATCTACTAGTCCCACCAATAATAATACTATATTTTATTTAATAACGATAATATATACGTATTTTATCGTCTTAAGGGTCGTGAGTTTTAAGTAATTAGTATACTGGTAAACTATGATACAAACGCTAAGAAAATACATTAGATAAAATACTATAAGGTAATCGATGTGACTGTTAGAGTTCACAACGTAATTTTCTAACATACGTTTATTTGAAACATGGCTGGAGTGCCGCGCGTGCGCAGACGGCAGCTCGGAAGCCGACACTGGCATTGGAGCATAAGTTGCGGGAGAAGGCGTGAAAGAAACCGACATGAATGATGGACTTTAGACACATATCTCGGAAGCGCAAAGACAAATTGCTTGTTCGTGCGTCATACCAGACTATCTTATATATAATACGGCCAAAAATTGTGACGATAACAGTAAAATAACAAGAGAAAAACTAAGTTTACGAGACAAAACCGAGTGAAGCAAATTGAATACATTACTTCAAATAGGGTCCAACTCCACACCTTTCAGATTTTTACTTTTTCACGAATTACAGTCATCTCACAACAAGCTGTGTGACCAACAGGCCTACTCCCACTCTTTAAGTCTCATACGAAACTACATATATTAATTATAACATGTGAAAAATACATATTCTTAAAAATATCTAGAAAACGTGTCCTCCTGTAAAACGTTATCCGATAGTCTTATGACTATTTTCACTAATTCAATTGTGGGAATAAAATAAAATAAACCATTAAACAACGAGGACTTGGACACGTGGAACGAACACAGGGAAATGGCTACGAAATAGAGCGGATCTGGTCGGATTGGAAAATCCAGGGCGACGTGGAAGACAACATCTGACATGGAAAGATTACGTGTTTGAAGACAGATTAGAGCGATGGACACAACAGCGACTCGGGGTTAGTAAACGAAGAAGAAACTAACTGAGAACTAGGATCGATGTCAGCCTCTCCCCAGACGTTGGAGTCAAACATGAGAGAAACAAGTCGATGAACTCACCCGCGTAGGGACGGTTTCCACACCCGCCAGCATTCACCCCCTTCACCCAGAACCCGTGGTGATGTGTTACGTTCCAAGGTTGTTTCTTCTGTGTAAACAGAGGTAACGTACACGTTTAAGACAATTAGATGAACTAGAAACATATGTATTTAGAGAAAACAGTTAGATGAACTATATCTGTATTCCTATGTAAGGGTAGATTAATCGTTACCTTCTCCGTTTATCATTGTGATCTTACCAGGTAGTAAATGCACAACATAAGTATGATATAAAACAATCCTCCATTGATTCGGTTGGACTCAGTTTAATGTGTCATGAGAAAGACGTTTGTGGTGTGTGACAACTTCAGAAGAACGATATGTGCGCAAACACGTATGCACGTATGCATGGATATACAATTCCCGTGCGCAGTGCGCCCAGACACACCGCCAACACACGCACGCAAGACACGCACCTGTTATTTACCTGCTGTCAGTAGGCTGTTACGATGTTATTTGTTTTGGCAGCAGTACGTATATCCCGTCGACTTTGAGTGATTTATGATTTGTTGTCAATGGAGTTTCCTCTTAGCTAGCATGGATTGTTGTAAATTCCCAGACAAATGGAACTTCGCCGATATTGAGAGCGGAAGGAAGAACTTTCGAGGGAACTGCAATGAATTTTCCAGCCTGACGAATCTTTAATCTGAAGCCAAGTGCGTGTTGACTGCACCATCCAGAAATGGGTTTAATTTTTGGGGGGTTTCTCTCTGCGATTGCAGGTTCCAAAAATACCTTCAACCACGGCACCTCTAAATATTCTCTGTTTGAGAATGTGATGCTTCCAAAACACTGCAACTGCGCAGGCTTGCGATCTTCACACTACCAAAACAGTGTTCTTTTCTCTCAACGGGAGAACGGGGTTGTTATCGCCCTATGCACTCATTCATCACAAACCCACCATATTATGTGCCTGCAACCCTTGGCCTTAAAGGGACGATTTGGGACCTGAACAATTTCATTCGTGTCCCCGTTTAGAATGAAAATGAGTTCATCGATAACTTACAACTCATTGTAATGTAAACAACCCTGCTACAATGATTATTTCATGTAATTCTTGAAATTATATGCCTTTAGTTGGTTGGAATTATGTTTGATTAAATACTAATAACCAAGCCATATACAGATACAGATACAGATACACAGGTGAAGCACAAACTAAGAAATTCGCGCATACGTTATTTGGAACACGAAAGGAAATCATTTATCAGTATATAATATATATATATATATATATATATATATATATATATATATATATATATTATCAAGTTAATTAGTTATTAATAAAAGATAATTCTAATGAATTACATAACATAATTATATTAATTAAACATAGTATGCTTCCAAAGAGTTTTATATTCTCATAGAAACCCTTTTCATTCTAATTTGGGAAACGAAAGCGAGTTTGTTCACGTCCCAAACAATGGTATGCGCTTAATCCGTAAATCGGTTAAATCTGAAGGGCAAGGCGATTATAACCGGCAGGACTAGAACTGTTAGCAATACCTCCGTCAGGGTTTGACCACGAGCACTTTCGAGTGATGTGCGTTACTTTACACAGGCCGTACGACATCTGCTGGATCATTCTTCCTCACACGTAGTTCTCACTGCTTATGTAACGAATGAAAACCGCTTGGAAGCAGAGTTTCGAAGATATTTACGACAGAATGTGAGACAGTCGCGTGTGCGGCGGCATCCCGTCTCAAGGTTGTTGCTTGGCTTGACCTGCTGGCCCTTAGCTCGCGTGATAGGCGTCAAATTTGACCAGGGACGGCGTCGCTTTGGCGGAGCTAACTAGGTTTATTGGTCAAATTGTGACTTGACCCAGTAATGTATTGCTTAAGAACGGAATCACGGTTTGCTTTAAAGGAGCATATAGGCGATATATATATATATATATATATATATATATATATATATATATATATATATATATATATATATATCAAATCGCGTCAATACATATAAGCCGTTAGATCATACGGCGCATTCTGTCAAATAATATTGTCAATAAGCATCCGATACTTGCAGATATCCAGTGACATTTGCGATACTTTTCTCCACACACGGCGAATAGACTGATTCTATTCGACTTATTTTTTGAACATCGATAATATGACGGCGTGTACACTTGTGAAGACACAAAATGGCAAATACTTGCCATGTCTCGGGCGACTTCATCGGTTATTGCGTCTGGATACAAGTGACATATGTTGAGAGTCTCGAAGCTGGCCTGCCAATCATCGAACGACATCCTAAATGAAAAAGTAAAACAAACATGTAAAAATCGTTCTTTCTTTCGTGGTAGACTACCAGGAAACATCAGCAACACAAGCAAGGATACTGCCAGCGCCTGTACTGCACACACACACACACACACACACACACACACACACACACACACACACACACACACACACACACACACACACACACACACACACACACACCACACACACACACACACACACCACCACCACACGCACGCACGCACGCAGCACATCACACACACACCACCACACAGCACACACGCACGCACACACGCACGCACACACACACACACACACACACACACACACACACACACACACACACACACACACACACACACACACACACAGTTCAATGATGTAAGTATATGATGAAAACGTTACACAAAAACGGAAAACAATTCTGAGAATCAGTTAGCACCTGCTTAAGTAACATGAAGATTGATCAGGTCTATAATCTAGGTTGAATTAGTATTGATTTTAAACAGAATTGTTTCACAATATGTCAAGACTATGCGGGAATGGGTCGTTTTCCTCCCGGCTGATGATATTGTTGTCACTGCATTAAAAATGAAATGTCAACGATTTATGTTCCCCCTTTATATAATATCTTGCTGCAGATAAAAGTATTTTGAACAAGACTATGATCACATTTTTGGATAAAGACTTTCACGTTGTGCGTAGATGGAGAGTCTAAAAGATGTTTGACAAATGACAACGTGTGTGTGCGTTTGCGTTTGCGTTTGCGTTTGCGTTTGCGTGTGCGTTTGCGTGTGCGTGTTGCGTTGCGTTGCGTTTGCGTTTGCGTGTGCGTGTGCGTGTGCGTGTGCGTGTGCGTGTGCGTGTGCGTGTGCGTGTGCGTGTGCGTGTGCGTGTGCGTGTGCGTGTGCGTGTGCGTGTGCGTGTGCGTGTGCGTGTGCGTGTGCGTGTGCGTGTGCGTGGGTGCGCCTGCGTGTGTCTGTGTGAATGTCAGTCAGTGAAAAATGTCTTTTCTCCTGTACGTAAAGTTGTTATTTTGAACGCAGTTTAGCTGTAAGTCGACGTTCTGGAGAGGAGAAAAACATTGAAAACAGAACATATTTTTGTCAGCACGTTGTTGGATGAACACTGATTTAACTTAGTTGAAAGAACATGTAGTAACTGAGTAAAGTTGAAACCTACCAAAACTCTCCGTCGTCTCTCGTTCTGATGCCCAGGGCGTCCCTGTCCGCCTTTGATACGCTGTACCATTTGCTTGAGCTGGAAACAATAGCAAGACAGTTGGACGACCGCAATACGAGATAATTCCATAATGTGCTTGATACAACTGTAATAGTATGAATAGACAAGTGTTAGTATGATACGCAAGTTGGTATCTATTCAAATTATAAATTGAACATCGTTAGGCTAAGAGCATTTACAGAACATAAATTGAGGATGGAAATATGTATAGTCTACAGTCAGGTAGAACTGGTTCACGACAAAATCCGCACAATACTATAGGGCCTGTAAGTGGGTCACGATACATGGCGTGACTCCGCGCGACTGGAGCTTATTGGGGACTAAGCGAGACTAATTGGGGACTGGACACAAGAATAATATTCTAACGATGGATGACAGTTGTCGCTTCCGACTGATGAATACTAGGAAAATCAGTTCATAAATATCTTGTGTTATACGTTTCTTATCTTAAATGTCCGATTTAATATTGAGTTTATCACACTATCATAGACACATAGCGATTTACGTAGTGCAGATAATAGAGACGATGTTAGGCCGTATGTGTCTTTTACGGGATTTGCGTTTTACATTGCTGTACGTTGTGGTTTCGATAAGCACTTATATCTGACAAGTTGTCTAAATGCACATAATCATAACACATGTATACGTTTGGCCCAAACAGGTTGTACTGCGCGAAAATTGGCACTCTTCATTATTAGTCAAGATCGCCAAACACAAGTACTTGCCGCTATTGCCATGGCAACCACCATAATAATCGATTAAAATTCATGATTTCCGTGATCACAGTCCCGGCAAAGTGTTCCATTGCTTCTGGTTGTAATATTCCTTCGGACAATATAACTGAAATACGCTATTTCGGAACAGTTCAATTATTACGACCAACACAAAACAAAGTCCTATATGTTAACATGGAGTATGTGGACCTCCTGCCCCCCAACTGCCCCCAGCCTCGTTTTCGCGCGCGAGACTTGCACGCCCTATTATTAAAGATACAGCTGACGCCGGTTTCACGATGATGCTAAGAACGTTGTTATCGTTAAGACGACTTCTTAGCAAATAACGTTATGTTTTTTCAATAAGTGAACATTTAGGAGTTTATACGACTACGTCACACCAGGTATTGCGTAACTTGAAGTATGTTTCATGAAGCGGGCTCCTTAAGATTGCAAAAACATCACGTCATTTACTAGGACAACCACCTTAAGTAGTGTAGAATGAAAACAACTATCCATCACTATCTATAGCCATGACAATATCCATACAGCTGAGTGAACTGGAGCAATGTAGAGCGAAAAACTTCACCATGGTTTCACACGGCAGAACAGCATTGGAGCTCTACACCAGAGCCAATGTGCTACTGTAAAATAGTTTCTCCGATAATCGATGAATATTTTGTACGTTTCCTGACGGAAGACGAGCAAACATACAGATGTCTCACAGGGCTCTCACCTGTCGCCCCAGTCTCCATTCCACTCCCCTTTCCCCCACGGGTTGCGCAGGCGCAGTAGTCGCACAGGCTTGTTATCGATGTGACCCTGCAAAAAGACGCCATTGTCGATGTGTCTGAAAGCCTCGTTTTGACTCGATCTTCCCACAACCATGTAACATTGCAACTTGACTTGCCTTTTTAAAACGTTGCATGATTTCGAATGGCATTGGTCGTGAAAGTTGCATAATATTTATTATCTGCCTACCTACAATTTGTCTACTACTGAACGTTTGAGATGCCTTATATTGAAGCATTACATCGCAAACAGTGAATTCCAAATTAATGTAATTGTGTTCTCCGAATGTCTTGTGTCCAACTACCACACGTACTTAGATGTATCAACGAGGGCTACTGTACCAATACAGTGTCCTATACTTGTACATTACAGATTCATACATCCG
>JAODUO010000369.1:187500-200000 GCA_025642075.2 Ridgeia piscesae | reverse complement strand
CGGCTATAATAGTATTGCCGAAAACCGATTATTAAATATTATTAGAAGGCAGGCCAGGATAAGTGCATTAGTACATCAAACACGATAGATTTGTGTGAGCGAGAATACGAACCTAATTCGCCTTGATTGAGATCAAATCTGGTCTCGCCCTCAACAATGAATTTGGCCTTGTATGTGATTTCCTGGGTGAAAAGAAAGTTGATCATGGCATAATGATGAGGCGTACGTCATACGTAATTTAATATAAACGTACATAAATGTGAGTATGTATCCATACCGTATTTATCTGCATATATAGAAATACAAACACTGTCATATATACATACTTTCATAAGTTATGTGGTACAATTTGTATCGTTCACCGGTGTATTTCATTAAAGCAAAACAAAAGGATATTCGTTTCCGTTCATGCATAATATAATATAGCTAATGTAAAACTAACTATTTGCTGCTATACAATAAAAATATTATTTCAGTAGTTTACTGGAAAAACGCCTTTGCAGACAAAACAAATGAACGTTTCTAAGAAGAGTGCATTTCCCTAGAAAGCCTGACGACAGGAATGCCTCTTCCCAGTTCGCCAGAATAAAGGACGCTCAGTAGTCTGTATATTCTAGCCAACTGTTTGTCTGCCTTTGTAGTATGTTTTGTACGTAGGTAAGTTGTGTTATTCATGTTGTAATATCCAATCCTTATCTGGTGTAGCAGACAGAGTACTTTACAACGGAAACAATCGCCAAAGTTGTTCTGACGGTGTAACACGTACAATGTTAAGTCCATTATTACATTGAACAACATTAGGAGCGTGGCGCATCATGATCGAATCGACGTCACACGACACTCGGTTCTTACTGGTCAATCCTCAGTGTCACGACCAACAGCAGTGTCTGGGATATCGGACAATTAATTAGAATTATGTACTTTGAGTCAGTTTACACATTCTGGGTAAAATATCGACGTGTAAGCTGTTATTGTCAGTGAGAATGTTTAGTTAGCATGTTTTGTTTACGTTTATAACAGCAAAAAGTTCCCTTTAATAATTACTAGACAACGTGGCATTGTTGTATGTCATTAAGCGATTTTATGTTAAAAATTATTTAGTAACTAAATGTATGAACCGTAAACAAATGTGGCGTCTGTCATCCTCGTACATGTCATACGTTAGTGTGTCCAGTGCTACATGTATTTCTTGAGAGTAGTCGTACATCGTGACCAGGTCATGAAGCAGTGCATTGTTCTCTGTATTGTTTTAAATAATGCACTGTTCCGTAAATGGAAAACCCTTGTAAACGGTTTGTTATATATCAGTTTTATTGCTGTTAAGGACGTTATTTGACCCAAATATATGTTTTCTGTGTGTAGACTCTTTGTCTGTCTGTCTGTCTGTCTGTCTGTCTGTCTGTCTGTCTGTCTGTCTGTCTGCCTGCCTGTCTGCCTGTCTCTGTCTCTGTCTCTGTCTCTGTCTCTGTCTCTGTCTCTGTCTCTGTCTCTGTCTCTGTCTCTGTCTCTGTCTCTGTCTCTGTCTCTGTCTCTGTCTCTGTCTCTGTCTCTGTCTCTGTCTCTGTCTCTCTGTCTCTCTCTCCTCTCTCCCTCTCTCCCTCTCTCCCTCTCTCCCTCTCTCCCTCTCTCCCTCTCTCCCTCTCTCCCTCTCTCCCTCTCTCTCCCTCTCTCTCCCTATCTCCCTCCCTCCCTCTTTCTCTGCCTCTGTATGTCTGCCTCTGTCTGTCTATGTCTGTCTCTCTATGTCTCTATGTCTCTATGTCTCTATGTCTCTATGTCTCTATGTCTCTATGTCTCTATCTCTCTATCTCTCTATCTATCTATCTATCTATCTATCTATCTATCTATCTATCTATCTATCTATCTATCTATCTATCTATCTATCTATCTATCTATCTATCTATCTATCTATCTATCTATCTATCTATCTATCTATCTATCTATCTATTTATATGTCTGTCTGTCTGTCTGTCTGTCTGTCTATTGTATGTATGTATTTATTATTATATATATGTATGTATTATATATATATATATATATATATATATATATATATATATATATATATATATATATATATATATATATATATATAATATATATATATATATATATATATATATATATATATATATATATATAATATATATATATATATATTATCTATCTGTCTCTACTCTGCTGTCTACAGTAAGCTGATAGATGTTTATCAACTGTTTTTGTCGCACATCCCTGGTATGTTCAGCAGGAAACATGTCTGGACTAAACTTGATATACAAGCGTACATGCCAGGCCTACTGCTGCGGGTAGACTTGTCTTCTGACACAAGGTCTGGTTCACGCCCCGTGTTCCTCCTGTCGATGCGCCCATAGTGAAGAGTGGTGTAGACCCTCCAGCCTCTTCAGCTTAGTCAGTCGTGGCATCGTGTGGTGTTCAAATATTTCAACAGTTATGGTGTTGTTTATTTATTTGCATCAGGAATCTCCAGCTATACACTTAGTTAATACAAAACGTCATCAGCCAATTATCGAAATTCGGTGCGTCGTCGGAACTCATTTCGCCGAGTTGACCTCGATTGAATCACGATTATTTAAACGAATGGCATCTACATCTACTTTTATACAGAAACGATTTTGGTTTCAATTTTAACTAGCATACGCCTCTTGTACAATCTTGACCGTTCGAAAATTACATGTTTACATGTTGATCATTTGTTGAATTATGCAAAGTCATTCATCGCAATGAATTGTTGTCGTGGTTGTTGTTGTTGTTGTTATTGTTGTTGTTGTTGTCATTGTTGTCTTCGTTGTTGTAGTGATTGATGTTGTCGTCACCCTAGTGACCCGGGATGCGGCTACTGTATATGGGAGCATGATTTATATTATGTTGCGTCTTCCGTCATCAGTGATCCGTGTCATTGCTGTCTCCACTACTTATCACCAACCCCGTGATGTCACCGTCACGTGAGACACACGCCGCCGTCCCTACAACTCTCCACAACCCTTCTACGTCTGTCGAGGTCTTCTTCGCCTCCTTCCACCCTCCCTTCCCCTCCCCTCTCCTCCTGGCTCTTCCCTTTCACTCACTCCACGCGTCACCTCCATTTCAATCGACTCGATATGTTGATAAGATAGTCGTCTGCTTAGTTTGTTTCGCTTGAAAGAAATGATTATGTAGAGCTCAATGTAATTCACTGAGGCATTGTCGATAATATTCAGAGGTGTGTCGTATTGGGCGGCGATGTTAATAATTTAGTCATTTCACGTTTACAGTCAACAATTTGACAGATGCATATTCAATTCAATTCACTTTAATGTCTTTAAAAAGGGTATTCATCGTACAACTCATGATCGCATCTAAAATATGTCTAAAAGATTGTCACAAAATACAAATGAAATGCAAAATGTAACCATACAAAAAGGCAAACCCGTTTGCATCAATATAACTTATTTGACATTATAGTTGCCACAGGCACAACACTTCTGATGTAGCGAGCCGTTTTGCATCTTATACAACGATATTTCCTTCGAGACGGAAGAACATGAAAGTATGTAAACAGCGGGTGGTCATATGATCTCTCAGTAAGCATTCATTGTTAATATGTCTGTTCCAATCTTATTAACAACCGTACCATGATATAACCCAGTGCTTCTGCCCCACATATCTGCCTGGAGTTTGTACCAGGTCATTTCGCAACGTTACGTACGCTAATGACATTATTGACGTCACGGTCTGAAGAGGGTAATTAGGTAGGGCAGTACTGATATTGAATACAAAGCGGCCCTGCATCGCAGTTCGCTGAGGTGAACGTTCAAACGTAATTCAACGAACACGTGAGTCATATTTTGTTAATCGTCCGGTCGACCTGACACGGACAAATCTGCCTACGCCTTTTGACATGCAGACAATGCTGTTATTTGTGTTGGTCGAATGCTCCAGAGCGTGCAGCTCAAGCGTAAAGGGACGTGTGCTTTTCCAGTAAATCTCTGTTGAGAAAACCCGTACGCTGTAAACAATGTCCGGGTTGCCGAGTGCGCTGTTAAATCTTTCGTCGAGACAACCCATATAAATTATAGTGTTATGCACATTAAATTGTTGTAATTTCATTTTCCCTGCGTATCCCGTGGCGCGTTTGCTCACATGAATGGCTCTCCCTTTCCTGCAAGGGAGTATGTCACTGTTTAATACTGAACCGTCGTGACAGCGGCTGTACAGGTATGCAAGTGCCTGGCTGTTGCACGGTGTTCAAAGGTATATAGCTCACCAAAGATCGGGTCTCAAGCATTCGGCTCGTTCAACGCGTCGTGTTCATTTAGGTCAAGTCAACCTCCATAACATGGCGTTGGTTAAGTCGACTATGTGAACGTTTAAGGTCAGATATGTGTATATTACGTGTGATAAATACAGTCTCGGGATGGTTGAACCAAGGATAGCGTAGGGCCTACAGCGTTGTAATGGAATTGCATGGATGCCTTACTTAACAGTTTGAACATCGGCCACTCAGAACAGATAACACAAGTAGTATAACGCGAATGTAAACAGACGCCTGTTGAAGCAAGTACTTGAATAAGTTCAATGAATCACAACCTTTGATTTATGACTGCATGACAATGACGCGTACGACAAGTATGATTTAGCCGAGCTGGTAGGTAGGGGCTATCATGGTTTGTTGTCAAATTTACATGTGACATCCATACCGGTTTAACGCCACCGGCTTAACGCCACCGGTTTAACGCCACCGGCTTAACGATAAGTTGTGTCCGCTTACATAAGCTCACGACTCGTATGCGAGGGTGCCGCATAGCTCCCGGGTCGAGCTCGCTACACTGTCTCGGTAGTCGGCCGTTGTGAGGCGTACGTATGTGCGTTCACTTGCCTGCCGGGCCGCGGTGCCTTTGTATGTCGACCTACCTTCGGTCTTTTCCAGCGGATCCTCGATGACGCGATCCCGTTGTTCTTCAGTGATCGGGCTGTCGCCGGGAAATCGGGATCTTCGTAGAGCGATCCAGTTCTCAGCAGCTGCGCCCGCAGTTTCTCGAAGTTCGGTTCGTCCGCCATGCTCGATCTTATCCGGGTGGCAAGCAACGCCGCTTAAACGGGACCGCCTACAAGTAGTTGCGAGTTCACCTCGGCCGCGCGCTCAACCGTGACGAGTCAGGCGCTCCTCGCTGAGCGGCACTCAATGCCGTGTTGCCCTGGGATCTATTAGTGGACTGAGCGGCTACAGGAAACGGTGTCCTGGGCATATAGTAACACACGTTACTGAGTCAACGTCCGCAAACGTTTTTTTTAATCATCTCAATTAATTAATTAATTTATATCTTATTATAATATTGTCATATTGTATTTACATATATTATTTATTAATATACATTATATATATATATATATATATATATATATATATATATATATATATATATATAAAATATATATATATATATATATATATATATATATATATACCTTTACACATTTACATGCTTGATTTTACTGTATACATGCATTACTATGTGACTTAAATATTTTTTTTTATGCAACCTCCAAAGTGCAAAACGTATGTCCACTCTATGATTGGACAATAAAATTATGTTTGTATAAGAGCTTTAAATATAAAGCCGAAGTCATTAGCTTTGCATATAATATGCAGAAAACATTACAATAATCATATACTGATCCTAATTAATAACAATATAAACTAAGAACAGCAAAGGTGGGGGAACCAACCACACGCAGGTGGAAGGATCCACCGACTCAACAATGACAATAGGTATACTGTATCGTGACTCTCTATAATGGGGAAAGCGCAAGGTAATCACCTCCGCCCTAAAACCCCATCAGGTACATAGACATGTTACGTTGCCAATCTCACTTGAAACAGAGTGAAACACATGGATCAAATATAAAATTAACTAATGGCCATAATAGTATAAAATAAATGTAGCAAACCGACCTGACCAATAAAATCGCAATAACAGACGATATTTCGTAATATGGAGTAGGAGGGTGTGAAAAACACAATGTTGCAACTGTAATAGCATAGAAAAGGCTACCTTCTCCAGCAGTGCTCGAATGAAAAAGAGGCTGAAACTTGTAGTCGGACACGCTAGTCAGGTCGGGTTACCCTACAGTATGAAAACAGGTTACAGCATCGCCCACATAAATAACATTTTAACTTTGTTCAAATGGTGGTTTATTATTATCATTATTCATTATGTTAAACAAAGGTGTATTTTCAAGAAAAGTTATTCATAGTAAATATGCGACGTTCAGTCGAGGTGAAACGTGACTTCTTATCGCGTATCCAGCCTCATCGTTAAAACAATGAGAATACTGTGTACGGTTAGAGTATTTTAAATTACATGTAAACAGGGAATCTTCTTGCACGATCGTCTCGTGTACACGCCACTTAATGGGAATCGAGAGCAATACGATTACATTTGATTTGGAGTTGGACAGTTTTGTTCTCGTTGTTACTTTGGTAACAGGGTACGCTAGTTTCGTTATTAAATTATGGTTATTATGTCAACTCACTGCAATTGGAGACATAAGGCTATTAAATGCGTTGCAAAACAAAGTGAAACCAACTAGGCTGCTGCGAATTGGTCACTAGTATTACTCATGGTGACTTGGTGTTTTTGTTTTTAGTTTATTGGCGTTTATTATTATTTTTAGTATTGTTGGAAAGGGTACTGATACTCCACAAAACAAGCTTTGCTTATTTGTGTCATTGTGAATGTCTATAGTAGTATGGGATGGGATTCGTATATTTTTCCCTAGATAAGTATATGGTAGTATATAATACAATACAATAAAATACAATACAATACATTGTCCCAGAAGGGAAATTCATTAGTCATTGATATGGGCATGTGCAATAAGCTACTACATATGGACACCGCACCACTGAATGCAGGCAGATTCACGTCCGTTTGTCTTCAACTTGCCGTTAATGTCGGTCGTGTCTCAAAGTGGGATGTAAAAGGACCACTGAAGACGACACCCGCCCCGACAGTGACCACACCCTCAGTGCCAGCATAGAAACCTTTCTATGCTGGCACTGAGCGGTATGGGGTAAATGTTATGAAAAACGCTGTCTGTACGAATTAGACGTCATACGACCACAACACTGTAACTGCAATATATACACACTGATCGTTGCCGAGTGTTGACTTTGAACTAGAATTTTAATAGAAAGTTCAGCGGCTCATCGCGATGACTATAATTATTATGATTCTCTTATTGTCAGCTGAATTTATAGCGGTAATTATCCAGGAGCCGCGAGATGGCAGCACTGTAGGCTCCTCAAGTGTTTCCCGGTAAATGAAGCAGCCAGGCAAGAGGAATGTTGTATTTCTTCTTGTTCGTTTGTTTGTTTACCGTCGTTAGAGAAAAACATTTACTGAAGAAATTTACTAAATGGATGATGTTTTAGAAAATGGAAAACTAAAGTTGGTAAATAGCTAAGATGTCCACGGACGACAGGTTGTAACAATGCCACTCGTCCCATGCGAAATGCAGTTGTCGCGAGCCGTTGGACAATGGAATTTCGAGCCCTGATACACCATGCTGGCGGTAGTCCGTCGGATCACAGGAGATTTGTGTCCACGTCAAGAGAATCGGTTGTCGTAAATGAGTCCATGCAGTTTGATTGTAAACGATAGCAACCCTTCATTGTTACTTGCACCTTCGTGTAAGAAACTGGCCTTAAGTAACACGCATAACCCAATGCAATACACGCAGCCAAATATAAATTATGTTCTTCGAATCTTTGTGTAGTTGTACATTATCTTGATACTCATTTCTTATATTATGAATACTTTATATCATGACGAGTTAGTATCATAAATTATATGATGTAATTGTTCACAAGTTAATAATACAACACACAATGCCTACCATGGTGCGTTCCAAAGCAGCGAAGATGCAGGCGTCTCAGTTGTGCTAGTTTGAAGGCATGGGTGCAGTCTCTTCGACCTCCCAACTTCCGCCTCAGCAAATTCTGCCAGCGCCACCCGCCACACCGCCGCGTTCAGATCGCTCTTTGCTTGACAACATGCCTTATCCTTCACGCAAGCATGCATGTGTCACATATTAATAGGAAATCATGCATGCATTATAACAACATCGTTATTTCGCCCATTACAATGGCAATGAAAACAACTCGTTGTCTGTAACAGGACATTCGCGTACACTCTGCCCTAAATTATCCGTGATTAAACAATGATCAATTCTGGAAGTAAAAGGTACTATATATGGACACCGCACCACTGAATGCAGGCAGATTCACGTCCGTTTGTCTTCAACTTGCCGATAATATGTGGTTAGCACATTCGTGTTAGTATAGTGGTTAGCACATCCGTGTTAGTATAGTGGTTAGCACATCCGTGTTAGTATAGTGGTTAGCACATTCGTGATAATATAGTGGTTAGCACATCCGTGATAATATAGTGATTAGCACATTCGTGATAATATAGTGGTTAGCACATCCGTGATAGTATAGTGGTTAGCACATCCGTGATAGTATAGTGGTTAGCACATTCGTGATAGTATAGTGGTTAGCACATCCGTGATAGTATAGTGGTTAGCACATCCGTGATAGTATAGTGGTTAGCACATTCGTGATAGTATAGTGGTTAGCACATCCGTGATAGTATAGTGGTTAGCACATCCGTGATAGTATAGTGGTTAGCACATCGTGATAGTATAGTGGTTAGCACATCCGTGATAGTATAGTGGTTAGCACATTCGTGATAGTATAGTGGTTAGACATCCGGATAGTATAGTGGTTAGCACATCCGTGATAGTATAGTGGTTAGCACATCCGTGATAGTATAGTGGTTAGCACATTCGTGATAGTATAGTGGTTAGCACATCCGTGATAGTATAGTGGTTAGCACATCCTGATAGTATAGTGGTTAGCACATCGTGATAGTATAGTGGTTAGCACATCCGTGATAGTATAGTGGTTAGCACATCTGATATATAGTGGTTGCACATCGTGATAGTATAGTGGTTAGCACATCCGTGATAGTATAGTGGTTAGCACATCCGTGATAGTATAGTGGTTAGCACATCCGTGATAGTATAGTGGTTAGCACATCGTGATAGTATAGTGGTTAGCAATCGTGATAGTATAGTGGTTAGCACATCCGTGATAGTATAGTGGTTAGCACATCCGTGATAGTATAGTGGTTAGCACATCCGTGATAGTATAGTGGTTAGCACATCCGTGATAGTATAGTGGTTAGCACATCCGTGATAGTATAGTGGTTAGCACATCCGTGATAGTATAGTGGTTAGCACATTCGTGATAGTATAGTGGTTAGCACATTCGTGATAGTATAGTGGTTAGCACATCGTGATAGTATAGTGGTTAGCACATCCGTGATAGTATATAGTGGTTAGCACATTCGTGATAGTATAGTGGTTAGCACATCCGTGATAGTATAGTGGTTAGCACATCCGTGATAGTATAGTGGTTAGCACATTCGTGATAGTATAGTGGTTAGCACATTCGTGATAGTATAGTGGTTAGCACAACGGCCTGCAATGCTGACGGCCTGGGTTGTTAAAATATTTGCTATGAAACCTTGCTGTAAACATTGGGGACTACGTATCCCACGTGACTTAGATGTCACGCTAATGTCGGATGTCTCAAAGTGGGACGTAAAAGGACCACTGAATACGAAAACCACACCGACAGTGACACATCACCCTCAGTGCCAGCATAGAAACCCTTTCTATGCTGGCACTGAGCGGCTTGGCGTTAACGTTCCGAAAAACGCTGTCTATATGAATTATAGAGTTGTCAGTAAGATTAAAATCCAATATAAAATTCCTTAAGGTCTGTACATGAGGCGTATTCCTAGCCAAATATTGATATGTACCAGGAAGCGTAAGGTAATATTAAGACAAATATAGACAACTGCTTGAAGTTAAGTCAAACTCAGGGCAAACATGTTATCATGTGCTACTTACATGTGCAGCTTGTCGCTCTCGCTGAGTTCTCAGATTATATGCTGGAGAATCCTTTGCTGGGCTAAAACGTAACCGACTCTGAGCCGCTCGAGGGGTCGAGAAGTGAGGGGATGTTGAGCTTTCTCTCTTTTACGGCAACGGCGCCACTTGTCTAGGCCTGTCATGGCGGTGCTTCTTCGGTTGAACGCAATATCAAGTATCCTCAGCCTTCCTTTTGTGAAACGCTTAGTTGCTTTTGAAAATAATCCAGTGAGATGAGCAGACTACTCGAGGTAACGGAGACAGTAGGACCATTGGCCATTATACTTAAACTATGTTTTTTAATATCCCCAAATGGATTATGCTGTCTTGTTCTTCAACCGTCAAATATACTTCAACGGAAATTAATCTTCGACATTCTGAGTTGTTACCGTTAACAAACACATAAAGAATATGTTCTCCTAAATTGTATATGAAATGTTTATATGTTAAGAAGAGCAACATGCAACTGGCACGTCTAAACGTTAGGATGTCAGTGTACACTACAGCAGGTAAATGTACATTACTTTCTGTTAAATTAGTGTGTCCAGCATCCATCACGTGGCTACGCAAACAATAGGATTGTCATGTATTATTTTCTCCAGCTTATCAACGGGTCATAGTATCCTTCAGTGGGTTATCAGATCACTGTTGTTAAGTACACGAAAAAGACCAACCAGTACAAACTCGATAAAGACGATCGCCACATATGCACTGACCACTCTAGTTCCTGTACATCAAGGTAGAGTGCGCTCTCAGCAGTGCTTTTTCTGTAACGTCACACACACTTGTTGATGATGTGAAATACGCTTTTTTATGCATAACATCGAAATCTGGTGAAAGGTGTTATATATTCATAACCATTTTAATTGACCTGTTCGGAGATCGGTTCATTTAGGCTACATGCAAAGTATCCTTGATAAACATACGTTCGTCTACATGATTCTCCACAGGTTTCTATGTTCGCACATACGCAGCTGCGAAAATTGGCGATCTGTGAACAGATCAATGCGTTATACGGGTAGACTTTAAACTTTGGATGAGGCTGCTCTGTAATGAATTGAGTAATTTATTTGAAACAATGCTTGGTATAGTGAATTCCACTTATGTGTTATGGTTGGTAAGAACCAGTCATGTTTGATGAATGTCGCATTTGCAGAATGGGGTTAGTGTGTTCATTTGAATGTCTGCAGTGTCGTGGTAGATATGTTAGTGTGTTCATTTGAATGTCTACAGTGTCGTGGTAGATGGGTGGGCCTAGTGAAGTGTCTATCAGGTTGATTTCAATCTTGAAATATATGCACTCTTCATGTGTTCAGCCAAAATACACAAGGAATCGTTACCTTTCTTCCTTTTCCTTTTCTAGAATAATTTGCTGAATATAGTCTTTCCGTTCTTATGATGCTGAGGATATTGGATCACAGGACAGGACAATTCAAGTAAGGTTTTCTCTCAACACTAGTGGCATTGTAAAGCACTGAAGCACGGGTGGCAGTTCCTAAGTGTTATTGTTTTCATTTAATATTATGTTCTTGTAACTACAATATGCATGTTGAAGGTTTGCTGTCTGCCAGTTTGTGTTTAGTTACTTTATTAAGCTCGGAACAATGTTCGCAGTTTGAAAGATTCCGCCTGCAACACGTTTGAAATGATAAACAAAACATCCAGTTTCAAAAAAATAGATCGGCAATAATACCGAGGCGAATTAACCTTGATACCTTTTGATGTTTAACTTTTCCACGGTCTGGACAGCAGACTTCCCGTTACAAATTACTGCTCGGCCAATTCTGAGCAGACGATCTCCCTTGAACAACTGAGATAGATTTTACCAGGTGCGCCAATGTTCCTGGTCGCCTTGCATCGTCTACTCCATTGTCCTCCCTCGATGTGTCTCGAGACGCGACAGTCGATCTGCTTTCGCTCCTGCGCTCAACGATTTGTTTCACCAAGCTTCTACCATCAAGGTACATGACGGGTAATACGGCATTTAGATGAACTAATGACAAAGAGATCGACAGGTTGTTTAGCTGGAGAGTTGTGTGTAACACACTGTTTTATTGTAATGTATACGATGTAGAAAATCATAAGAACAAATATCGCGGATTAAAAGAAAATGATAATCCTAGTGAAGACATTGCCGTCCATCTGTCTCGAGACGAGCGCTTTCCCTCTTACGGTCTAACCTCCACGTCCATGGTTTGTTACACCGCTCTTCTACCTTCCAAGGACATATCGAGCAATGCATCCGTCAGATGAACAAACGGAAACAATGGCAGGTGGTTTTACAGGACAGTTTTGAAACACTGCTTTATTATAATAATTATATACGTTTCGGAAAATCAAAAGAACAAAGGCGGCCGATTAGGTTGAAGAGGAAGTCAGAACATTGGTGAAGAGTTTGCCACCGATCTGTCTCGAGAAATGGCAGTCGTTCAGATGAACAAATGAAAAAGAAAGAAATGACAGTGTGTTTCCAGGACAGCTGGGGGGGAAGACTGTTT
>JAODUO010000369.1:175000-182500 GCA_025642075.2 Ridgeia piscesae | reverse complement strand
ACTTTCATTTAATGTTTTCGCTCGATTTGCTTTTTTTTTTTAATTATACGACGTTTTTATTATCTTAAATTTGTTTAGTGCAATTTTTCTGTTTTGTAGCAGCGCCGTCGAACTGGGTAACCTGGATTTATGGCTCAATATAAATGCTTTTATTATTATACTATACTATACTGTACTGTACTGTACTGTACTGTACTGTACTGTACTGTACTATTATATATATATGTATACTGTACTTACTGTACTGTACTGTACTGTACTGTACTGTACTGTACATTATGTACTGTACTGTACTGTACTGTACTGTACTGTACTGTACTGTACTGTACTGTACTGTACTGTACTGTACTGTACTGTACTGTACTGTACTGTACTGTATACTGTACTTGTACTTGTACTTGTATCTGATATGTACTGCACTGCACTGCACTGCACTGCACTGCACTGCACTGCACTGCACTGCACTACACTACACTACACTACACTACACTACACTACACTACACTCTACACTACACTACACTACACTACATTACATTACATTACATTACATTACATTACATTACATTACATTACATTACATTACATTACATTACATTACATTACATTATATTATATTATAACGTTCGTTAGGATGCCACTAATGTGTCCTGAACAAACCTGGCAAGTCAGCGTTAATTATCCATTCAGTAATCATGAAATACTTATGAACACTCTTTGGGAACTAACTGATTGTACAGATGACATTTAATGACGTGTTTAAATAGCCATGGTTCGTGGACGGTCCTCCCGTACTCCGGGCGGCGTAGTAACTAGATCCAAAGTTACTGACTAGTCGACACAAACATGTTCGGCTTGTTAGCCTAAATCCCACCTGTGGAATTGTTGAACAGGTAAATGTAGTTCTTGACGACAACATATCGACTTCCGGCAGAGACGAAAGTCGCAATGCCGGACAGAGACGCTATGGAGTCTAGCGTCTGTGTCACCTGGAACCGATGCGTGGTGTCCACGTAGCGATAGACCCTGGGGCGGGCGGCCTTCCAGTGCAGTGAGTTGCCCGTCGACTCGTCGAAGACAACGCGGTCTGGTTCCATACTGAAAGAACACAGACTTTCATCAACAAATGCCAGCGCAGATTCTTACACCTGAAGTGTACAGACATGTATCCAACACTACAGTCTGGAAAATGACCAAGCAACTACCCATAGAAAATGAAATAAAGAAGAGAAAATGGAAGTGGATAGGACACACACTCAGGAAACCACCAAACACCATCACCCGTCAAGCCATCACATGGAACCCCCAGAGATGGGTTACACCAGGAGAGAGATGGAGAGGATGACCACGGACAGACAACAGTGGCGTTCCTTTGACGATGCCTATGCTCCCAGCGAGCAAACAGGCATAAGTAAGTAAGTCCATACTGAAAGGTAACACCGACGACGGCGGTATATTTTTGTACGAGTCGGTATAAGCTTCTTGTTTGATTATATTCGATGCGTACGAGAACAACAGTTACCGAGACGCCTATTTCTAAAGTACAACTCTGTTCAGTGGTGTTAACAATGGTTTCAAAATAGAAATAGTTGCGTAATGATTAATAGTTGTATCGAAATGTGAGTACTAAAACAAGAGTCTATAGACTTTGCTGAACAATCATCATCTAACGCTATATTACAATAACTAAAGTGTATTATTGCGGCTAATTAATTAACATTAATAATACATGGAATGATATCTCCTTTCCGTACACTCGATCTCATATTACGTATAATAAGGTCCCTAAAGCGAAATGTGCTAAATAATCATTATCTAAAGCTATAATTCAAAACAGTAACAACTAAAATAATATACTTATATATATTATGACACAATAAACTCACATAAAACCGATGTGATGATGTCACAGCATGCATTGAAAACAGGTTTGAAATGGTGGTGTGTTTTAAGACGCGCCTTAAAGGTGATCACGTCCAGGAAAATGATTGATAAAGAAAACCTTCGTTTTCACCATTTTCTTTCAACCGTCAACCACACTACCCGATGTCTAGCTGAAACGTACTAGTTGAGGACGAAGAGATAATGGTATCCGTTGACGGTCACGTGTTGGGCGTCGTTTCCCTGCACCGTCACGAGTGGCTGCACTTTGAGTCGCTTGTGCTGGTAGTCTACAACCACACCGGAGCGCGACGGAGATATCTGCAGGGACTGTTTTGTTGAGATAATAAGTTCAAACGAACATCAGCCATTAAGCAAAATCCATTATTAAAGGTAAGGAGTTTTTCGAAATGGAAAAACCTGGGGCCAATTCGCCGAGGAGATTATTTTCATGACACACCGACACAAATGCCCCGGTGTTAACAGTTATCTATATACAAGATCACTGTTTGAGAACAGCGTTTTTAGTACAGAGCGAAATCGGTCTTAGGAGATAATATGAATATTAGTGAAACGATCCATTGCTTAAATATAACAGCTTTTATTTGATTCTACAGCCCGTCTTTGTTGGACTCGTCGTGTGTGGTTGTAGGCCTATACATGTGTGTGTGTGTGTGTGTGTGTGTGTGTGTGTGTGTGTGTGTGTGTGTGTGTGTGTGTGTGTGTGTGTGTGTGTGTGTGTGTGTGTGTGTGTGTGTGTGTGTGTGTGTGTGTGTGTGTGTGTGTGTGTGTGTGTGTTGTGTGTGTGTGCGAGTTTGTGTGTGTGTGTATTGTGTTGTGTGTGTGTGTGTGTGTGTGTGTGTGTGTGTGTGTGTGTGTGTGTGTGTGTGTGTGTTTGTCTATATACAAGATTTGTTTGATGTACAGCGTTGTTTGTCGTGTGTGGTTTAGGGATAATATGTATTAGTGTGTCTTGTGTAAATATAAAGTTTATATTTGATATTACAGCCGTTTATTTACTCGTTTTGGTTGTAGGCCTATACATGTGTGTGTGTGTGTGTGTGTGTGTGTGTATCGAGCTTGAAGACAGACGTATTTACCCCGTTGACAGAACTCTCCACGTTTGCCTTCTGGACAGACGCATTCACCAGACGTCCTCTCCCCCTCGCCGTCATCCCTGTCTGCCGCCTGCCACCGACTGAAGAACGGACATAGACGACGTTCCGCCTGAAGAGTATATCACAGAGTCAGTGTACACTCAGACACACAGTCGGTGTACACTCAGACACAGAGTCGGTGTACACTCAGACACAGAGTCGGTGTACACTCAGACACACAGTCGGTGTACACTCAGACACAGAGTCGGTGTACACTCAGACACAGAGTCGGTGTACACTCAGACACACAGACGGTGTACACTCAGACACACAGTCGGTGTACACTCAGACACACAGTCGGTGTACACTCAGACACACAGTCGGTGTACACTCAGACACACAGTCGGTGTACACTCAGACACACAGTCGGTGTACACTCAGACACACAGTCGGTGTACACTCAGGGACACAACACAGTCGGTGTACACTCAGACACACAGTCGGTGTACACTCAGACACAGAGTCGGTGTACACTCAGACACAGAGTCGGTGTACACTCAGACACAGAGTCGGTGTACACTCAGACACAGAGTCGGTGTACACTCAGACACACAGTCGGTGTACACTCAGACACACAGTCGGTGTACACTCAGACACACAGTCGGTGTACACTCAGACACACAGTCGGTGTACACTCAGACACAGAGTCGGTGTACACTCAGACACACAGTCGGTGTACACTCAGACACAGAGTCGGTGTACACTCAGACACAGAGTCGGTGTACTGAGTGTACACCGACTGTGTGTCTGAGTGTACACCGACTGTGTACACAGTCGGTGTACACTCAGACCCCGTTGGTTCATTTTTAATAGTTAGCGCACAAAGCAAAAGCGATCATACTCAAATATTGACGATTTAAGTTAAATTATCATGCATGCTTGTAGCAGGAAATAAAAAAAATTATAAGTAGATGTAAACATAACATTTTATTTCAAGATTCAGTCATCCGCATACTCTGGTTTGAACAACCAGATCGAGTGAAACGTACGCGCTTAATATATCAACTTAAAGGGTATGAACATGACTTTAAGTATGATTATACATACAGATTAGTAATAAGCTAAAGGAAGATTAACAATACATAACAAATAATACGTATAACCCTTCATCATGGCTTGTTGACGTCTGTGTTGGGGAACAGTTAATTATGACGGCATATACATAATTGTTACATATTCTGGTGACGTTTTCATGTTGCGTCTGGCAAAGGACTCGAAGTAAGCAGAAGAATAGTAATAAGATTAAGTATAAAATAAGAAGAAGACGAAGACGGAGACGAAGATAAAGACAAAGAAGAAGACGAAGGAGACGAAGAAGAAGACGAAGAAGAAGACGAAGGAAGACGAAGAAGAAGACGAAGAAGAAGACGAAGGAGACGAAGAAAAAGACAAAGAAGAAGACGAAGGAGACGAAGAAGAAGACGAAGACGAAGAAGAAGACGAAGAAGAAGACGAAGAAGAAGACGAAGGAGACGAAGAAACAGACAAAGAAGAAGACGAAGAAGAAGACGAAGAAGAAGACGAAGAAGAAGACGAAGACGGAGACGAAGAAAAAGACAAAGAAGAAGACGAAGAAGAAGACGAAGAAGAGACGAAGGAGACGAAGAAAAAGACAAAGAAGAAGACGAAGAAGAAGACGAAGAAGAAGACGAAGAAGAAGACGAAGACGGAGACGAAGAAAAAGACAAAGAAGAAGACGAAGAAGAAGACGAAGAAGAAGACGAAGAAGAAGACGAAGAAGAAGACGAAGAAGAAGACGAAGACGAAGACGGAGACGAAGAAAAAGACAAAGAAGAAGAGGAAGAAGACGAAGAAGAAGACGAAGAAGAAGACAAAGAAGAAGACGAAGAAGAAGACGAAGGAAGACGAAGACGGAGACGAAGAAAAAGACAAAGAAGAAGACGAAGGAGACGAAGAAGAAGACGAAGAAGAAGACGAAGAAGAAGACGAAGAAGAGACGAAGAAAAAGACAAAGAAGAAGACGAAGAGAGACGAAGAAGAAGACGAAGAAGAAGACGAAGAGAGACGAAGAAAAAGACGAAGAAGAAGACGAAGAAGAAGACGAAGAAGAAGACGAAGAAGAAGACGAAGGAGACGAAGAAGAAGACGAAGAAGAAGACGAAGGAGACGAAGAAGAAGACGAAGAAAAGAAGAAGACGAAGAAGAAGACGAAGAAGAAGACGAAGAAGAAGACGAAGACGGAGACGAAGAAAAAGACAAAGAAGAATACGAAGAAGACGAAGACGGAGACGAAGAAGAAGACGAAGAAGAAGACGAAGAAGAAGACGAAGAAGAAGACGAAGAAGAAGACGAAGACGAAGACGGAGACGAAGAAAAAGACAAAGAAGAAGACGAAGAAGACGAAGAAGAAGACGAAGAAAAAGACAAAGAAGAAGACGAAGAAGACGAAGAAGAAGGTCTCGTCGGTGGATAAAGAAAACAACGAATAAAAAAAATGTCAAGATGGAGAAAAGTCGGAGACACTGAGGAGGAAAAGGAGAAAGAGAAGTTATAAAAACAGCAATAGATAATCGTAGACGATGAGTGTTTGTTTGTTTGTCACTTACGGGTTGCATCAGATAAGTTGTCCCGGTCAAGCTGTCGCACGCAGTCGCAGCGTCACCAGCACCGGCGATGGCGACTTTCAAGAAGCGACATTCCTCTCCGTTGAACACGTAAGCGCGGCACCCTTCAGTGCCAACACATTTAGAGGCACAACGAAGACGTGAGCGACGTGTCATTGATGACAATCCCAACAGTTTCCACCGGTTCCTAGTTCCGCCGACGCAACTGCGAGAGAAATGGCCGGACTGTGCACCGGAAGTCCAAGTAAAATGCGGCGTCATATACAGGTAGATAATAAAAGCGTAAATTTTGTATCTTGATGAGTTTGCCATGAATCTGTCGACGACTGCCGAGTGCTCGGATATGTTGCCGGGTGCGACTTCACCTAAAGCGTTCAATACGTTGTAACAACGTCACAGTGGACCAACTATCATAAAGACGACGGTGGAAGTGTATTACGCGTATTTACGCTTACGCGATACGTAATAATTTTAAAGCTCGACACGCTTAACATGATTTGAATTAGCGCTGCCACGATTGTTCTTTTCATCGTCTTTCGGTGTCGGCCATGCGTGACGGGTGCGGCGACGAAGTGGAACTTCCGGAATGAGATTAAACGATTTAATTCGCGGTTTGACGTTTCGAGTGATGCATGTGTCGACGTTGTGTAGGAAACGGAAGAAACGGCGAAAGGAAGCAGCGCGAGTTTGACCGAATCAAGTGAACGAATGCTGCTGACGAACAATCCATCCATATCTGTCAACCATTTTGTATACATGAAACATTTCTCGACACGCAATCCATCCGACCGTTTTGATTGACAGATGACGTAGTGGCTCTGAGGTTAATAACATCGAAGCAATCCACAAAAACTATCAACGGATCCTACTGGTGCTTAGACTATGCTTAGTGCGTCGGATGAGCTTTTCTTCTCCATGATATTTACTTAGTTTTTTGCTTTACTATTATTACTATGTGTTAATACCAGTAGACGCACATAATGTGTAAGTGTATTCGTCATGGTGGCGTGCACGTCAGCGAGCTTTTATAGTTTAGACCTTATTGCAGACGTCCATATATCAATCATCCTCATTTGCTAAGTACAATTGTATTAACTGTATAATTGCATTTATGATCGAGTTTATTTAAATATTTCCCCTCTCGTCCCTCTCATCCTGTCGGTCAGAAGCATTACGTCAGATCGCTTGGGAAAACACGCAACATACAGTCCTGGTTACACTTAATGCGAATGTGAGTCGCTTGATATGGAGTATATTGACATCACGGAATAACAAAACATGAACATGAAATGCTGTAATGTACACGAAAATAACAAGAACGACGTTCACTCCATTAAATATGCAATTTTATTGTTTTCATTTATTTTCCAACACCATTCGTCAAAGTAACACAACCACTTGTATAAATTATGTTCACAACCCTGATCAATACCCTGCATGCAAATCTTGTGTAAGCAGTCGCATAAATATAGTTAATGCAGATGGTTAAATAAGTTCAGCCACACGCAAGAAGCTGTCTTTGCGTGCCAAGTACACGAGCGATATTAACCTCGGCGACATCACCTCACTGTTTCAAGCGGTCCGGCGTGAAAGTCATGTGTGACGTCACACGAACTTAAAGAGAGGCGACCACGAGAGATGCTCCTCGACAGTGGCGCCATCTTGCCATATGTCGAGCTTCATGCGACGCGCTATGAACATGTAGACGTCATGGTGCTGCTCGAAAACTGTTACACTGTATGAGCTGTGGCTCTTCAGGTCAAATTGGGTTCTGAAGGTACCGTATACCAGGCGATAGATCTTCATGGAGGCGTCCTTGACGAGGGAGAAGTTGGGCACAGCCAAGTAGAATCGGTCCCCGGAGCTGAAGAAGCATGG
>JAODUO010000369.1:25000-165000 GCA_025642075.2 Ridgeia piscesae | reverse complement strand
GACGGACGGACGGACGGACGGACGGACGGACGGACGGACAAAAAAGCAACTTAAATGACAGTCACAACACGATTTGGTGTCTCGAACCGTATTTAATGTTACGCAGTTATTTGGCATTATGTGTAATTTACTAAGACAATCGTCTAAGCGTTAAGCACGGTCTTAGACGCTCGTGAAAGTGAGCCAAGCGTGTGGCTTGCGCGACAACAATTTCTCAGCCTCACAATTTCTTATTGGTACAACACCGGAAATGATGGCTTCTGCCAGTTGTTGTTTTTTTCTTTGGGGCTGACAGGTTCAATGAGACCACGTTAGATCATGATATTATAACCACAATATATACACACTAGTCAGTTAATAGAACCTCGCCGGATGTTGGAAACGACTAGAACTCGAACAATCGCAGAATGGATGAATAAAGACTTTAGCGAGCGATACACTAGCACAGGTCTGCGTCACAAAGACCTGCGCCAAATACAACGTCAACTACGTAACAATCACAGGTGGTTTTCATGGTGTGACGCAGTATATCGGATACGCCGAAATGTTTATATCTCGCCTAAATAATCGAAGAGCTGAACATATAGGTGCTTCACAATCAAAGGTTTAGAACATTTAAAAGAGGTATGTGTAAATCGAAGTTCGCCCTCAGATGTAGGAAACGTTTATTCCTAAAACTAAGCTCAACATTGGCAAACGTACTTTCTATTTAGCTGCACCCACATTCTGCAATCAACTTTCTATAATATCACAAATTACTTTCCGCAAAAGAAAACAAGACTTATTGATTTTACCTAAAATCGTGATTCTGAAGCTACAGTTTCAACCAAGGGACTAGAATGTAGCTACGGACTTAACGACACCGCGAAACTAAGTCCACTTTCTCCACTGAGTTGGTGTCCCGTGCCAGAGTGTTCCTTACCGAAGTTGCAGAAGACGCCGCGTTTGCCGTTCGGACAGACGCACCTGCCCGCTCTCCACTCGCCCTCCCCGTCGTCTCTGCCGGTCGGCTTCCACTCGCTGAAGTAAGGACATTGTCCAAGCTTCTCCTGCGTCGCACACGTTGCTTAGGTTAAGAGAGGGAGGGAAGGTTGCCCGCCAAATATTTTATAAAGAGTGATGCTGAAGATATGATTAGTTCTCAATGTTTATATTTCCAACGTTGGTTTTTATGAGTTTGGAGTGGGAGCAAATGTAGTTTGTGAAGAACCTCTGTGGTTTGGGAAGGTTCAGTGGCGCATAGAGGTTTTAAGAGAGACTCGGTGTGTTATTGGCTGGCTTGAAGGGAGAGTTGCAACTGGAGGGTTTGAAGAGCTTCAATAATATGAAGTATTTAAAAAGGCACAAGGGGTGCGTGCAAGTGGAAGTTTCTGAAACGTCTCAAGACTTTATTGCGCTTCTACGGGGTGTAAACTGAGGATTTGGGAGATGTTTTTGACCGAGCCTCAAAGGGGTGCGAAGTAAGTAAATACATTTTTTTTCAGCAACATAAAACTATTACACGTTAGTAAACTGCAACTGCCAAACTGAACTGAACATGTATGCAAAGAGCAGGATTTATCCACATCCACAGTGGAGCACTAAACTTATTATTCCAAAATAAATATTACAGGAGGGCCCTTCACACACCCACCCACATCCAACTTATGAACGACATCACAACGTTAATTGAATTTTCTAAATGGTTATTTTCTGGATGCTCTTACATTGTTTTTGTTGCAAAATTTATTTTATGTGATGTTGATTTAAATGACCCCTAAACGTTCAAATTGATGACTCCAAACCCTAAAATGTGACAACAAAAAGACGCCAGATTCGGCTGGACTTACACTGCGTTCGTTATGTACAACGCTCACGAGGTAGGTCGTGCCGGGGAAGTTGGTCCGACTCTCGCAACCCACCAACCCACCCATGGCCTCCTCCACCCGGAGCAGTCGACACACGCCGGCGTGGAGCGAGTAGCCTCGGCACTCCGCCGTCTGCATGCAGAGGGAGGCGCACGTCACTCGCGACGTGGTCGCCAGGGAGACGATCTCCTTCAGCGTCCACGAGTCGCCATAGCTGTAGTCGTCACAGTCGCTACTGTAACCAGACCACATAGCTGTAGTCGTCAGAGTTTCTACTGTAACCAGACCACATAGCTGTAGTCGTCACAGTCGCTACTGTAACCAGACCACGTAGCTGTAGTCGTCACAGTCGCTACTGTAACCAGACCACGTAGCTGTAGTCGTCACAGTCGCTACTGTAACCAGACCACGTAGCTGTAGTCGTCACAGTCGCTACTGTAACCAGACCACATAGCTGTAGTCGTCACAGTCGCTACTGTAACCAGACCACGTAGCTGTAGTCGTCACAGTCGCTACTGTAACCAGACCACGTAGCTGTAGTCGTCACAGTCGCTACTGTAACCAGACCACGTAGCTGTAGTCGTCACAGTCGCTACTGTAACCAGGCCACGTAGCTGTAGTCGTCACAGTCGCTACTGTCACCAGACCACATAGCTGTAGTCGTCACAGTCGCTACTGTAACCAGACCACATAGCTGTAGTCGTCACAGTCGCTACTGTAACCAGACCACATAGCTGTAGTCGTCACAGTCGCTACCGTAACCAGACCACGTAGCTGTAGTCGTCACAGTCGCTACTGTAACCAGACCACATAGCTGTAGTCGTCACAGTCGCTACTGTAACCAGACCACATAGCTGTAGTCGTCACAGTCGCTACTGTAACCAGACCACGTAGCTGTAGTCGTCACAGTCGCTACTGTCACCAGACCACATAGCTGTAGTCGTCACAGTCGCTACTGTAACCAGACCACATAGCTGTAGTCGTCACAGTCGCTACCGTAACCAGACCACATAGCTGTAGTCGTCACAGTCGCTACTGTAACCAGACCACGTAGCTGTAGTCGTCACAGTCGCTACCGTAACCAGACCACATAGCTGTAGTCGTCGCAGTCGCTACCGTAACCAGACCACGTACCTGTAGTCGTCACAGTCGCTACTGTAACCAGACCACATAGCTGCAGTCGTCACAGTCGCTACCGTAACCAGACCACATAGCTGTAGTCGTCACAGTCGCTACCGTAACCAGACCACGTAGCTGTAGTCGTCACAGTCGCTACTGTAACCAGACCACATAGCTGTAGTCGTCACAGTCGCTACCGTAACCAGACCACGTAGCTGTAGTCGTCACAGTCGCTACTGTAACCAGACCACATAGCTGTAGTCGTCACAGTCGCTACGTAACCAGACCACTAGCTGAGTCGTCACAGTCGCTACGTAACCAGACCACGTAGCTGTAGTCGTCACAGTCGCTACTGTAACCAGACCACTAGCTGTAGTCGTACAGTCGCTACGTAACCAGACCACTAGCTGAGTCGTCACAGTCGCTACTGTAACCAGACCACGTAGCTGTAGTCGTTACAGTCGCTACCGTAACCAGACCACGTAGCTGCAGTCGTCACAGTCGCTAATGTAACCAGACCACATAGCTGTAGTCGTCACAGTCGCTACTGTAACCAGACCACTTAGCTGTAGTCGTCGCAGTCGCTACTGTAACCAGACCACATAGCTGTAGTCGTCACAGTCGCTACTGTAACCAGACCACATAGCTGTAGTCGTCACAGTCGCTACTGTAACCAAACCACATAGCTGTAGTCGTCGCAGTCGCTACTGTAACCAGACCACATAGCTGTAGTCGTCGCAGTCGCTACTGTAACCAGACCACTTAGCTGTAGTCGTCGCAGTCGCTACTGTAACCAGACCACTTAGCTGTAGTCGTCGCAGTCGCTACTGTAACCAGACTCGACCATTAGACTAGTTAGTCGTCACAGTCGCTACTGTAACCAGACCACATAGCTGTAGTCGTCACAGTCGCTACTGTAACCAGACCACTTAGCTGTAGTCGTCACAGTCGCTACTGTAACCAGACCACTTAGCTGTAGTCGTCACAGTCGCTACTGTAACCAGACCACTTAGCTGTAGTCGTCACAGTCGCTACTGTAACCAGACCACTTAGCTGTAGTCGTTACAGTCGCTACTGTAACCAGACCACTTAGCTGTAGTCGTCACAGTCGATACTGTAACCAGACCACTTAGCTGTAGTCGTCACAGTCGCTACCGTAACCAGACCACATAGCTGTAGTCGTCACAGTCGCTACCGTAACCAGACCACGTAGCTGTAGTCGTCACAGTCGCTACTGTAACCAGACCACATAGCTGTAGTCGTCACAGTCGCTACTGTAACCAGACCACGTAGCTGTAGTCGTCACAGTCGCTACCGTAACCAGACCACATAGCTGTAGTCGTCACAGTCGCTACCGTAACCAGACCACATAGCTGTAGTCGTCACAGTCGCTACTGTAACCAGACCACATAGCTGTAGTCGTCACAGTCGCTACTGTAACCAGACCACATAGCTGTAGTCGTCACAGTCGCTACTGTAACCAGACCACGTAGCTGTAGTCGTCACAGTCGCTACTGTAACCAGACCACGTAGCTGTAGTCGTCACAGTCGCTACGTAACCAGACCACGTAGCTGTAGTCGTCACAGTCGCTACCGTAACCAGACCACGTAGCTGTAGTCGTCACAGTCGCTACTGTAACCAGACCACGTAGCTGTAGTCGTCACAGTCGCTACTGTAACCAGACCACGTAGCTGTAGTCGTCACAGTCGCTACTGTAACCAGACGACGTAGCTGTAGTCGTCACAGTCGCTACTGTAACCAGACGACGTAGCTGTAGTCGTCGCAGTCGCTACTGTAACCAGACCACGTAGCTGTAGTCGTCACAGTCGCTACTGTAACCAGACCACATAGCTGTAGTCGTCACAGTCGCTACTGTAACCAGACCACATAGCTGTAGTCGTCACAGTCGCTACTGTAACCAGACCACTAGCTGTAGTCGTCACAGTCGCTACTGTAACCAGACCACGTAGCTGTAGTCGTCACAGTCGCTACTGTAACCAGACCACATAGCTGTAGTCGTCACAGTCGCTACTGTAACCAGACCACGTAGCTGTAGTCGTCACAGTCGCTACTGTAACCAGACCACATAGCTGTAGTCGTCACAGTCGCTACTGTAACCAGACCACATAGCTGTAGTCGTCACAGTCGCTACTGTAACCAGACCACATAGCTGTAGTCGTCACAGTCGCTACTGTAACCAGACCACGTAGCTGTAGTCGTCACAGTCGCTACTGTAACCAGACCACGTAGCTGTAGTCGTCACAGTCGCTACTGTAACCAGACCACGTAGCTGTAGTCGTCACAGTCGCTACTGTAACCAGACCACGTAGCTGTAGTCGTCACAGTCGCTACTGTAACCAGACCACGTAGCTGTAGTCGTCACAGTCGCTACTGTAACCAGACCACATAGCTGTAGTCGTCACAGTCGCTACTGTAACCAGACCACATAGCTGTAGTCGTCACAGTCGCTACTGTAACCAGACCACATAGCTGTAGTCGTCACAGTCGCTACTGTAACCAGACCACATAGCTGTAGTCGTCACAGTCGCTACTGTAACCAGACCATATAGCTGTATTCGTCACAGTCGCTACTGTAACCAGACCACATAGCTGTAGTCGTCACAGTCGCTACTGTAACCAGACCACGTAGCTGTAGTCGTCACAGTCGCTACTGTAACCAGACCACATAGCTGTAGTCGTCACAGTCGCTACTGTAACCAGACCACAGCTCGTTTGTGTTTAATAATAATAATTGTAACACTTCTGTAACGTATAAATCCTTGAAAATTCAAGCTCTTAAGCGCAACAAACAAAATAATTTGGCGTAATCACAAACAGGAATAGGCAAAAGTCGTCATCGGAGCATGGAACCGCCGAACTGTTAACACAGGTAACCAGCTTTTAAGTCAGATAGGTCGATATTGTTGCGAGGAAAACAATAGTTATCCGGGTCGTGTCACATCAATTTGGTGGCTTTTACAAAAATATATATTTTATTATGTAATCTTTTGATGTACGATTTTTTCCCTTGATAAATTATCAAAAGTACTCAATAAGTATATTCTATGTTATGCTATGGACATGCGGTTTTTTTTCTCAGAATGCACAATCCCTATTTTTCTTGAAACGTCGTTTTATTAATAAACCATTCTCTGCAATAAACTAGAAAATATTTAAAATATTTAAACAAATTAAGTACTATTTTAAAGCTTATTGTAATCCAAAAAGGCCCGAAACAAATGTTTGGCTTTTATGTTGTATACGTTTATTATAAAATACTACTTACGAAATTTCCGTATTTGACACAATGTCATATTTGACATAATGCCATATTTGACACAATGGGGATATGCATTGACAGGAAAATGACGCACATTTGGAAAAGTGTAGTCAATATTAGACGACTAAAAAAATTTGTGTTGACTAAAGTAATCGTAGCAGAAACAAAAATATCACAATATATGACATTAGAGTACGCATAAAAACAAAGCGACAAAAACGACGAAAAAAATATGCCAAGTGTATAATTTATGGATTGTATTGTAAGGATTCTGTCATAAATTAGGGGACGGAAGAATCCTATTAAACATAATATTATAGTCGCTGTCGTAGTAGTTATCCAGCTTATAATAATAATTATTATTATTTTGTATAGCGCCACATCCATAATCGTTCGTGGCGCTTCACAACATATTACAATTAAACGACATAAAAAGATATATGTATACAATAAGACAAATACTAGTGTTTAAAAATAAATGTAACAAAATATATGTATATAAATAAATAAAATTAGTACGGTATTAAATAGCGTAGCACTTTTAAATAAATAAATAAATTACGTATTAGTCATAATAATACATAATAATCGGTCTAGTGTATAATTATATTACAATTATACTGATAACTGACGGTATAGGTATAAGTTTTTAGTAATAGATAGTTTAGTATATGTTAAAACTGTTACAATAATAATAATAATAATTACGTAACACTAATGCCAATAAATAAGTATATAACTATGTATTGATAATATTACCAAATAATCTAGTAAAAAACTTATACAAATAAATGTTCATGTCGAATTACACTAATATGCTAATATGCTTAGTGTTATGTTTTATAAACAAAATGCCTTGTAAATAAATGAGTGCATAATTGCTAAGGTAAGTGTGTGTGTGCATGCGTGCGTGTGCGTTTGTGTGTGTTTGTTTGTTTGTTTGTTTGCTTGTGTAAGTGTGTACGTTCAGGCAAAAACTACACGTACTAATCATACAAACACTCGGGCAATTTTTGTAGTGGTGAATTTAATTTTATGGTAGCATTTTCATGTAAAAACAACATCAACAACAACATAAAATCCCGATCATTGTTGTACAAAGAATCTCGCAAGTCAAATACTGTGTTAATATTGTGTTAATAAACGGTAAATGTTTCGTTCGCTTGTGAAGGAATACGAAATTTTAGTAACTAATGTTTTAACGGATTTTTTTAATTAATATTCTGTTTCCGCATTTCACGTGCACTGTATTGTTAGTGATGCTTTATTGTTTGTTATTATTAGTTATTTATTATATTATTATTATTACTATTCTGTTTACTATGACACGTGGGGATCTATTTGAATTTTATGCATCTGACCAACTTGTTTTCCTTCGCATCCCACATCCCCTCACAAACAATTTCCACTGAAAAGACGTGAGTGTTTCCAAATGTTACACAACCAAATTATTTATTATTACTATTCATTTAGTTCACATCCGTTCTTATGTGCACAATCGACAAAATACACACTGACTTCAGGAACAGTTTTAAATAATATATACGGTATAAGAAAATATGAACGTGTAATATAACACCCAATGTCACATGTCTGTCATCAGTCAATCATTAATCGTTCACGAAGTACGGAACAATTGCGACAGATCACTGATAATGACTGACAGTTAAAACATCTCCTTGTTTACAAATACGTCATACAAACCTGAAAAATGAAAACTGGTCGTTTCCGGAAGATGGCGCTGCAAAGAGAAGGATACACCAGACGCGGAAGAAACGACACCGAGAGACTGTTCTTGTCAACATCTCTCCTGGACCTGTTTAGGTGCCTTCCAAAGCTTGATTCCGACTCGACGCTCGATTGAATGTTTACTGAGCGGACGATCAACGGAATGTTGTTGACTGCGCAAACCGGACGCAGCGGATGATATCACGTCTATGTCATGCGCGCGGCGCCACTGAGGCGGCGCGGCTGAATGCGCGTGCGTGTCGTTGCCGTGTCACGACACTTCCGGAAAGCGAAACACTTTGTTGACCCGCAGAACGCACGTCTTGCACGACCGTACAACTAGCCGGCAATTAATACTTCAACAAGTCCGTAATCATATCGCCTTTAGCAACACTCACAATCACGCTAGACGGCTTGACAATGAGTTGCGAAGAACCTGTCGATACTTATAGAATTTTACTTCCGGCCTATATAAATACTGTGAGTGTTAACGGAATTCTCTTAATGTATTGCAACCAGGTGTCGTGCGTTCACATGATTATACAGTCAAATTTTCAATTGTGCGAAAAAGCTTTTTTTAATACTTAAAATAATCTGCGAATCGACAATAGTCCAAATGCAGTGCTATGCACCGAACTAACTCATGTCCTTAGAATTTAAGTTTAATTTGTGGTTGCATATTTATGGTCATACGGCTTCTAGTGTAACACTTGATTTGCATTTACCAATGACTGTTTGGCGCAACGCAAGACATTGGCGAATAAACCATCATCCTCCGGTAGTTATGACGCCATGGGGCAATGTACGAGTGATACATTGATGTGTGGGCAAAAGAGCGTAGATCTAATGGTGGTATCTCTGTCACCCGCCAGAGGTCGCTGCGGTTGATTACGTCAATACCAAGTCTTCTCTACATCTGGCGCATCCATTTCAAAAATTCCTCTTTTAACGTAATCCAATGAAATTGCTCACTGGATTATGGTTCAAACCAGGTCAGGTGACCATAATATAAAACAATGTTCAGCCAACCGAGATGCAGTGTTTCGGATGCGACCGGTTCGTTATATTGGGATTCCACCAGTCGTGTATCCGTCTTCAAGTTAGGGCGGGTATTTGCGCTGTTCCCACGGCGACCACAGTGGCGACTGATGAATTCAACTGCTATAATGTTTAGATCACTCCCAATGTTTTTGGAGACGACCAGCCAGGAGTACAGTAGCGCAGCGCAACGACTGCGGTACAGTTACATAACACAGGGACAGCTGCAGTACAACTGTATAAAACAAGGACAGCTGCAGTACTATTACTACTACTCATAATACTAGTACTACTACTACTAATAATATTAACATTAATAATAATGATAAGATAATTTCTATTGCGCCTAAATCCTTAGAAACCAAGCCAAGAGGCGCATCAATACAAAGGAATTAATCAATTTCAGAGTCGGCAAAACAATTCCAGGTATCAACAGATCGGTTGATACGCCAAGGAGCTATGGTGGATGTGTAAGGTTGCAAAGGTGTGTTTTAAATGACGGCGGAATTTAGCAATATCTTCTCTTTCAATTTCTAGTTTCTAGTTGTTTCCCGCACTAGGCAGGGGTTATCAGCTGACTAGTCAGCGTGCATACTGTGGTCACTGTGTTATGAACTTATAAGGTGTCGTTGAACTAATCATCCTATTTTAAATACATGTTATACAGTGTTATTCACTTCAATGCTTAGAAGGTTCAGTATGAAAATGACGGCGTCGCTGCAACCAATTATTTGTGGTAAATGGAACTGCCTTTTTCACGTATTGCAATGCATTGTGACGTCGACAGAACAGACGCAAATATACGTCTTGACATGTGTGAATTAAGTTACGTCACAGTTGGAGTCTTTGGCTCCCATCATCACAACTAAAACATTCTAGTAGTTCACAAAAGACGCGTGTTTTAAAGAGTATTTTATTCTAATTCGGCATGATTCGACGACACGAGTATCAGGCACAATGTGGGATGGCTACTGTGAAAAGATCATAATTATGTCAACAATTTATGTAGAATTATGTAGAATTGTATAGAAGTTTATCTTTGCTATAGTTTCCTGTAGTTTTCTGTGTTTATTTTTTAAATGATTATTGCCTTTTTTGTACAGAATCCTTTAGAAAAGTTTATAGAAAACTTAGATTTTTTATGGGAACAAAAATTTTCCCTAGGCACTTATAGAAAATGATTGAATATTTTATAGATTGTATCTATTTTATCCTTATCTGTAGAATATAAAAGTCAGTAGAAAACGAAAAAAGTCGTGTGGAATTTTCTCTAAAAACCATAGCCTATTTCCTATATGAATATGGATAAACAAGAGGATAATGTTCTATAGACAAGTATATAGAAATAACACAAAGAGTTTACAAAATGTATATTTTATATAGAAATAGCTGTATGATATTTTCTACAGGAACGTCTATAGAAACATGATAAACTGCTTCTGCGACAAACATATGAAGAGGCGACAAAAGTGTATGGATAGACCGCGAACTTATTCTGCTCGCTAATTCATGAAACCGTCATTGTCCTACTCGCGTGTGTGTGTGTGTGTGTGTGTGTGTGTGTGTGTGTGTGCGTGTGCGTGCGTGCGTGCGTGCGTGCGGGCGTGCGTGCTTGCGTGCGTGCGTGCGTGCGTGTGGGTGTGTGTGTGTGTGTCACGGTCGGTATCTATATAAACGCTATTGGCCAATTAACGTCTTCTATTGTGACTATGTTGGACATTCTGAAAAAAAATGTTCACGCTTGTGTTCAAAGGAAAACACAGTTTCCTTCTCACCACTTTATTCGGCATATGTCGTCATCCGCATCCTCTTGAAACACAGCTTCCATCTGTTTCAGCATTAGTATTCACCCTACATCCAAACAGTAAATCAGAACTAGATGATCAAAGGTGGGCAGGTTTCTTACAGTGGTAAACAACGAATGTAAACAGAGTGGTTGCTTACACGAAAGTGACCGGTAATTACGTGACTTAATGGTACAGATCTAAACGATGATACATCAGACAGGAAGCCAAAGCAGAGAATTTAGAAGTGACTTACCTGATGCTTAATGCTTGCATAGAACGAGTAAAGCGTGTAAACCTTGAAACAGCCCTTGCTAAGCAATTCTGAACTTGTTGTAATTTTATGATAGCTTGAGGGCATATTGTGAAAAAAGGAAATTACAGTTGTCTAATCTACTAGTCGCTAGCGCATTTGCAAGTGTTTTGTTTTTGTAACAGATAGAGGAATGGATAGACATTTCTTAGTGTACTCGAGCTCGTCTATCAGTTTATTTCACATACACGAATTATAGTCGTTTAAATTATAAAGGTAACGTTGGTCGTTCAAAGTACCTCTGATGTTTCCCTTCGTTGTCCGTTCCGCCGTACATTCGTAATACGGCTTAATCCCTAAAGATTTCCTCTGCTTTGTAGACTTTTAACCATGTTACGCGTAGCATCCGCGTGCAACGATCGCTTTTCGTTTTCCCGTGTATGTATAACCAGAAGTGTGCATATTTGTCAACCGCACACCCCATGGCATATCAACCTAGTCTTTCATGTAGTCCAATCCAGTTCTCTCTGGAATCTCTGACTTCTAAACTCAAACACTGTTAGCTATAGTCCTATAAATGCCTGCGTATGATTCTCCTGGTAATTTAATTAGAATTGCCGCCAGACGTGACGTTGGTATTCACATTCCAAATGTAACGCGTAATCACTACACGTAAATAGCCCTCTGACCTCTATTATCGACGATTTTGGGAAAGCAAGATGGCGAACAATGACATCATGCCGCGATTGTTACGTCACTTCCGTAGCATGCGTGTTTCCGATTAATCGACCGCTGCACGTCGCCATTGGTATTCTATTTCCCTATCCCACATGTCCGTAGTCTCGCTTAACCAACTGTCGGTCGGCTGCGGAACTACGCCGAGAAGACAGTCTGGTGAGTCTCCCGGCTTTTTTATTTATCCGCGTGATCTATACGATGCTGCCACCTCTCGGACACTGGTTAATCCTGCCGTAATTTCTATTTTTATACACAACTGCAAATTTGTATTTCTATTTATTTTGTGTTGATACAGGTTTTATTTTGAATAGTTTTTATAATACAGCATTATTTGATAAAAAATGTATCCTTATTTAATTTGTATGTTATCCATGTGGTGCTAAACAATGCTGCCACCTCACGGATACTGGTTAATCCTGGCGTAATTCTTATTTTATAAACAACTGTAAATTTGAATTTTTACTTATTTTTGTGTTAATATAAGTTCAATGTTGACTACTTTTCATAGGATATCATTATCTTATAAAAGTATATCGTTATTTTAATTTTTATTTTATAGTTGGTCTGAGAGCCAATCAGCGTCTCTACCCTAATCTGGGGTAAGGCCGCCCTGGCGGATAACAAATGCAGAGCATTAGTTTGACGCGGAGAGGTCACGTGATCTCTCCGCATTAACTAGAACAGACCGGAGAAGCTATCCGAACCATTAGGATCTCTCCTCGTATGTCGCGTGCGTAGAGGGCAGTCACATGACGGTACAATGGTGGTCACGTGATACAACTATGGCGGATTAAAATGAAGGATGATTACGATATATATATATCTCTAAATATATATATATATATATATGTATATATATATATATATATATATATATATATATATATTTCTTTGTGTATGTGACAACGCAATTAGCTATAGTTTATCAGTGAAATGAGTGCAATGAAGCATGTCGTCACTTGATAACTGCAATTCATTGCAGTCATCAAGTGACGACGATTGACAATGCGACAGCATAGACTTCATCCATGTTTGTTTATGCACATTTACGAGCGATAAACAAGCCGGTTGCTACCCGTCCCGAAACTCCCCGATAGTCTCCGAAGTGTATTCTATTTAAATTTTAACCCACTTCGCATTTTCATGTTTGCTTGCATTGTAGCTGGACTGCAAGAGACTATATGTAGATGTTCGCATGTTTACCCAGCATACTTTGCGTAGAGCGCAAATGAACCGATCTCTAAACAGATCAATTGCTAAACAAGATTTCGTCGCCCTTGATAAACAAGTCCACCCCTACCGCTCCTCTCAGTCACAACATAATATTTTTATATTATATCTATACAGTGTAATTTTAACTGTGATAAGGTATTAAATCACACTCTTTGAAAAATTGAAAGATAATCTCCTGTTTCATTTGCATTTAGCAAAACTAAGCCAATGATCCCCGATTTATTAACGGGCGATGAAGAAAACTGAAGAAAAAAAGGTGTTTAACGAGTTCTTTGCATGTTACTGTTTTACTGGACAAGTTGAATTGCGAAGACATTCCCTAGAGGGCGCCACTGCTACGGGTTTTAGTTGAATAAGCTAACTTTGGATAACTAAACGTGCATATCACCTAAGGTCCATTTACCTCTTTCTAGGTTTATTTTCGTCCTTGCATCGTTGTCTTCATATCTGCCAACTGGCAACGTATCTGAGGAAGCAGTAGTTAAGTCCTTGTGTTTTTATAGGAGATTTCCCTACTCCGTACTCATAAGGCGGCGCCACTGGTGCTACTTTATTTGATTCACTGAGGCACAGTTATCAGCTGCATGAAACAATGTAATTGGCAACAATAATAACCCTATAGACATCAAGCCGGCCAAACCCGCCAGAGACGTTTCAAGTCAACCAAGTCCAGCCCAAAGTCACCTTACAACGCAGTAATGTATGGAGGCGCCTCCTAGTGGACAGTTTAGAAAACACTGAACGTATATTTGTATCAAACCATGCAGCTTAATTTAGTCTCGCTTAACCGACTCTCGCATGACTGCGTAACTCCTGATTTTTACCTCGCTGAGAAGAATCTGGTGAAATAAAATTATGCTTCGCTTATGGAACCCTTCTCATTTAGTGTCACTCACTGCTTGCTGCTGGCAGAGTTTTAAATTAATTCACATGTATGATAATCAATCATGTTGATGCATGCTTTTGATAACGAAACTAATTTTAAAATGGAAACTAATTTTAAGGTAATCTATACACAAATTAAAAAGTAGAAAATAAAAACGAGATGAACAACTAATGAAAAAAGTATAAGTTTGAATAGCTTTTATAATAATATTTTATAATATAGCATTAGCTGATAAAAAGGCTATGTTTATTCAATGTGTCAGCGTCTCTATGCCCTGTTCTGGGGTAAGGCCACACTGGGGGTCACAAACATAGACCATAACTTTTCCAGACGTATGTGACAAGCTTAAAATGCTGCCACCCCACAGTGTCTAATTCTTACTCGGAACACCATTTGAGGAATATGTTCACATATTTTTATTTTATGTACAAAATATTTACAGACACTGCATAAATGCATGCCTTATCCTGCCTCTTAAGAAAATATCTATATTTTCACGGAGCAACATACATAGTATACTGCAGATGAGACTTAGTTTGGCACAAGATTACTACTGGTGGACCACTTAACACCAAGGGGCAGTGCTTAATTAATAAATATGTAATTTTTCAAGTCTTATTTGATTTTCTTGACGTGTAACAAACAAACTTCTGATAACATAGACATCACATCGACCCAAGACAGTGTCAGCGTACAGACTGCACGACTGAAATTCCTAATACATGATCCACTGCCGAATCTTACCAATTTCCCTGAACGACTCTAGAGAATTTGTTTCGCTGCAATGCAACCTCTATAGCATAGCCACAATATAATAGCAGCTGTATGTATATAATATTATTTATAATATAAACTAGCATATTTACAAAGCAAGGCACGAGGCCCCTCGTGTTGTCAGTCCTATTCTGTCGACACAGTCCAACTAGCCACTCTAGAGTAGTGTCGCTTTTCAGGTAGATGCGAGTTATGTACAGGCCACCGATAGTGGCGGGGGCCGCTGATTAACTGTCTGCATTGATTCCCTGATATCCTGCTCATGCAACAGGAGTCTCACACGCTCGCTTGCTGTGAAACAGGACGTGCACAGTTTGAACCTTACATAATGTTCTGGTTCTGCCGACGCAATCGCACTGACAGACAGCCGCCATTTTGTTCCTCTTTACATCAGTGTTCATCTTGCCTCTTCGTCCGTTACTTGCCGTGCAGACCACGACATAGCAGTGGAATCACCAAGACACCCACTGGGTCACGATGGTGTTCTGACCACAAAAACCCAAAGGCTACACTCGGGGATTGCCCCGGGGGCGTGGGGGAGGGGGGGTAACATCCTCAGTTCTGCCCACATCCAACGCCTTCTGTGCTGCTCACTTCGGATGTTGGGCCTTCTTGCGTCGTGCTGACAGCATGTCGTAGAATGGGTTCTCACTGATGCTGGCCCTGAAACACCATCGCAACCATCTGTCAGTATTCTTCTCATAAAAAATGTGACAATGTTGGTATTAAGCCATTTCGCGCATTCAGCTATTTCAAACCATGAACGCCATGTTTTGCTCAAATATCAAACCAAAATATGAGATGCATCATCACTGAACACAGTACGATATATTGTTATCAGCCTGGGCAGAACAAGCAACCATTCTTTAGTGTACAATGCATTCTCTATGAAAATAGTGACCTTTCACATGATAAATTCATTGTCTTCTAGGACCCACTAGACCTTTGGAATTTAGCCACTAAACGTTTGAATATGCCATCTTACATGCCCCTGTGGATATTTTAATGTGCCCCAATTTAGGTTAGAGTTAGGAAGTAGGGCGACAAAACAATTTTCACAATCCCCAAGAGATGCAATTGGGTGTCCCTACCAGAATCCTCTCCAGGGGTCTGCCATGCTTACCTGATGCATTTCATCCAGGCATCCTTGTCCTCTGTGCTGGCTGCAGACATCCGATAGACTGTGTGCTTTCCTGTGATAACAAAGTGTCCGTTCTCAACTTTAGTCATCAGCAGAGCAACAAGGGGCCAAATTAAACAACGAATATAACAGATGATTAGAAATTATAATACATTTTCAAACCGAAAAATGCAGAAAAATTCAAATGAAGTAGCTATAAAACGGGCAGTGAAGTAGTGGCCTGAAATGTTTATTATAATACACACGTCTCTGAGTGACAATATGTGGATTTAGCATGTGCCTGTAAATGCACTATATCAACACGTTTCTTAATGTCATCCCATCAACTATATATGATATGTGCAGTTTTGTTACCTTACATTATACATCGTGACGTTGGTAACATACGAGGTAAGAAATCAGTTTAGCAGGGTAAATAACTTCAGCCAATTTACACCTTCACGAAGCATTCATTCTAACATCGAATACATGAACAGAAGGAAGCATGCCAATGACCATGTGTAGTTGCCACATACCTTCCACAACTTTGCCTTCAGAGTCGGTCTTGCAGGCCTTGATCACCTCGTTGTTGGTGGCGTACAGCTCAAAGCAGTGCGGCTTGTTGCGGTCTTGCACCTCGCGTAGGTGAATGTTCTCCAGGGGGATGATTCCCTTAGGTTCCTTGTCCTGCAGCCACAGATGCACCGGGATCAATAACATGTGTCAACTTCAGTTTACCAGCGTAAATGTATACATCGTTGCAAACTAAATGGCTGCTTCTTTTCTCAGGAAAGCTATTTCAATGACAAAAATCCTTTTGTAAATTGGCGTATTCGATTACGTTCACTTTGTTATAAGATATAACTCACTCTATTATTAAACGATATAACTACTATGTTCTTTGCATATAACTTGTGGTAGCACTAATGTATGGAACTACGACTTTCAAACTGGGCAATCATTAGCGTTTTATTACGTACTAATTTGGAGTAGTGGGGGAATCACAGAATTAGTATGCTAATATGATATCGTTTAAATATCGCCAGCTAAAAACATCCCTTAGACGTCAAACATTTGCTTTTAGTACCAGTTCCTGATTTCACAGTAGAGTATTAATGCAGACTGACCGTGGTGAACTCAAAGTAATAGAGACAGTTGTCATTGAGGATGAACCAGCGCCTCTTCCAGCTGCGGTACCGCCCACCTGCAGACAGACCAGGACCGTCCGTCATTACACGACGTCACACGTACCAACTCAAATCATCACGTCAATGTCAAGTGACCATCTCGTTAATTTTACTGCAGATCATCAGAACAATTAGCTGCCGTGTATAGTGAAATCCCATGGTGAAACTGAGCACACACACAAACACACACAGTGACAATGTAAGCGTGCATGTTATTAGAGACAGTCAAACGTGAAACGTTTGACAGCGTGAAACGTTTGACAGCGGTATCAGCAGCAAGTTTGTGCCACAAGAACTAAAGCAAGTTACTCCTTCATTAGTTGCTGAAATGTGGGAGTGGAAGCTAACATTATTGCACATTTATTTTACATAATTTTTTATTATTTTAGTCGTTACATGCTTGTAAGTGCTGCAATGTTATTTCCGCAGCAACATGGATACATGCAACATAATAATCAGGCATTCAAATTTATGTAAAACGCATTAAAATGCCATCAATATAAAACTGTCAATAACGGTGAAAATTGACATTGTTGTTACAGCCAAATCTACAAAGGACAAGGCAAACATGTATTTGTGAAGTCCTGGTGGAATACCATCTTGTTTTGTATTAAACACAGAGACCGTGAGATCCTATATCCAGCAAGAATGCCAACTAAACAGCACACCACAGAACTCAAAGGTAACTTAACTATCTGACACTACAGTACAGTGACTGACCACTATGGACATACACTAACAACCACAGCATACTGCTCATACAGCATTCACATACAACTGACTGTGTACATTGTACTTATGACAAACACAGCATCATTCATGTGAGTAACATACAAACACATCAACGCATATACTAGACACGTCAGACCGTAATCACCAACACGCAGGGAGGGGGCACCTCCTGATGGAGGGGGCACCCCCTGAGGAGCCGTCAGTGTATCTCTATGAGTAATCAGACCACAATGCAATCAGTGGACATGCATGCGTGCGTGTGTGCACACGCCACCCAAAATGCTTTCTGGAAGGGGATGATGCAAAACACTGACACAAAGGAACAACTAGCTCGTGTAAATAATAACAATAACAACAACAATATCAAATGAAAATATAGAGTACACTTTCAACTGTTAATACAAAATCTTAAAATGAACACTAACATTTAAATGAAAATGAACGTCACAAAAACAAAACAGTTACCGCGACCACCTTAGCACATCTAAAGAAAACAGAACACGTCACGACACAAACCCTTAACGCAAAATCACATCAGTACCTGATGTTACAAAGTTCTGACACTGCAAGAAGACAGCAGAACACAGAAACCAGCTTCAGCAAAAGCAACCGAAACATCAACACTTGCGGCTAGTTTCAATCCAGTTTTTTTCCCGTACTTGCACATTTTCGCTTCAAACGCTTACAGTTACACACAAACCAAAAGGTGGCAGCAGCAGCAGCAGCAGCAACACGTTAGGTGCACGTATCCCAGCAGGTGACCAGCGCAGCAAAGACAGCCAGAAACAAAAGGTTTCCCAACAACGACATCAGTGCAGCGTTCACGTCACTCAACCAATCCAGCAGCAAGCGGTGGGGAGAAATCACACTAACATCAAAAAGGTGACAACATCGAGGAGAGACAGAGCGTGCCAAGACCGTCCGCGTCGGCGGTTGTGTGGACAGGAGCACAACCGGGTTTAACGATCGATCGGGGGGGTTCACAACAACCGGAACAAGAAGGGCCAAAGAAAGAGCAACTTACTGAACTTAGAGGTGCAGCCTGCGGGAGAGAAAGAGCAACCATCAAGAGACAGTACTCGGACAACGCTCACAGCTCACGCCACGCACACACACAAAGTGCTCGAGACAGTGCTGCCACCACGTGACAGCGCATGTGAGTGGTGCAGGGTGGTGTGCAGGCAGTGCAAGTTTTAGTGGGGTGGGACGGCGCTGGGCAGGATGGGGGGTCTGTTTGATGGCGATTACTTACATCGGCCGCTGGCTGCACGAGAGACAGAAGCAGGGAGATGTGACAGTGTGATCTGATCTGACCCCACTGGCAGGTGGGGCTTGGTTATAACTTCACTTAGACACAATTAATTTACAAAGTTATGCTATGGGGTATAAATCTGTGTACATAGTACTACACTACACACCCTGCCTAAATCATTGTATATACACTTCTGCACAATGCACACAATACAATTGCAGAATAACAAAAACAGTTGTCAAATGAGTCAAATGAAAAGAATTTTGCAAACCAATGCTCATATTCAAAGGGGTTGACTAATATCAATTGCAAAGTTACAAAATTAAATTTCAAATCTCTAAATAGACTACCAATTAGTCAGAGTTAAAAGAAAAATCTGGATAAATGGCCAATAAAAAGGGTGCATTTTGAGGTGACAAATATAAAGAGGTGAAGCTGCAGTAGTTCAAGCATAAGACAAGAATGTGAACGTCTGAATCCTCTTTCCCAGCCCTCATCCTTATAAGGGCATCACCACCCTCCTCTATTGTCAACCCCCTCTTCTGTTGTCACTGCTCCACAGATGTCACCCCTCCTCTGCTGTCACAATCTCATCTGTCACCCCTCCATACAGACATCACCCCTCCCCTACTGTCACCCTCCTCAGTCGTCACCCCTCCAGGGATGTCACCCCATCCTCAGGTGTCCCCCCTCAGCTGTCACACACTTCTTCCCTGGGTGACATGCAGTATGCTATATTGTGCACGTGTCACTGTCAGTCACTAGTGCCACACTAACACACTGACGTCACCGTCACCGTTGCTACGTCAGTCTGTCCTTATCAGTACCAATCACCTGCTACATGTCATACAACATTTATATGTCATCGACTGCTACCACCAATGCACTACCAAGCCCAGTCCCTGTCACCCATTAGTGCATTATGTGATACTTGCTGGTCATTGACACATACTATGACGTCATGTCGCTGTCATCCGCTAGTACATTCCCTGACATCAGTAATGTCATCAACACACTGTCATCATAACCCCTCGGTCAAGTTTATCAGTAGCTACGTCAACTGAAACCCGTTTTGACGAGGACACCGTGGGTGCATTCAGATAAGTATGTGCACATCTCTAACACATGGCGTAGTAACACATAAGCATAAGCTACAATAGCGAATATCTTCTTTCTGAAAACTGTTATTCCCAGTCTGAGACAGCTGACACAACACCCACTGCCCTGTTACAAACAACCAGTCTGTTGTGAATGCTCTAACTTCACTCAAAACACGGCTACCATAAACCACCATAGCATACCGGTAGGTGTCACCTCCCATATAATTTCATCTACATGTTTGATGTTATATTCAGTGCCACTACACCTCATTTTGATCAAACACAATCTCTACCACAACACAGGCTGATTCTAAACCTGTCATGTGGTAGTCACATGATAACTAAACATGTCCATCTTCACTTACATCTTCTGTGTGAACTACTCGATCCCACTGATGGAACACTTCATCTTACCATCAAGTCATGCCATAATGTACAAATATATCTATACAAATGTGTTTTTAATAGACCACAATTTGCAAATACAATTTGAGCATTATCTATTTTTATATTGCTGTTCAACATGCAACGTAACCAAGACATCAGAGTCAAACCTTTTAAATCAAACAGATAATGGTCAAACTATATCAACAAAATGCAATTCGATAAATGTATCTAGGCAGAGTATATAGACGCTAGCACAGATACAGTTTACACATCATAACGTGATTCTACAATACAAATGTCCAGAGCTTTTAATCCTTAAAGATGTCGTCATTAGACTGAAACACCTGACACCATTCACTCGACATTCCACACAGCCACTCCAGCATTTCTGCACATGGAACTAGTAATACAGATCTACTGAAATTGTCACTTCTCAACTGCCTATGAACCTGTATCTTCGATGTCGCATTAACTGTACATAAGGTGTTGCCACCAGTTACCATGTAACAGTGGCTATCCTGCTGGCAAAATCTCTTGACTGATTGATTGCGTTAAGGTGGGATGGGGAGGGTGATTACCCACCTTGCTTCCACAGCCACCCCTCCTTGTCGGGGTTGAAGAAGGTGTGCATGAGATCATTACCGTCGTCTTCCGGGATCTTGAAAGGCTCCTTCTTGATGCTCTCATACAGACTCTGAAGTCACACACAAGTGTCACTTACTTCACTTCCCAAATGTTCAACGACTCACTTGATAGATATAAACACAAACATTACAACTATAACTAAGCCTATGCATGTGATGATACTCTTCCTAAATGGTGTGCATACTGAGTGTCAAATGTTATGGGTTTTAGTTGTTTCCAGCACTCGGCTACTTTCTATTAACTCACTGACCTGCGTGTTCTGTGGTTACAATGTTATCATCTCACAATGTCTTCTTCTACAAGTCAGCCTTTTTCAGGAGATTATTGCCAAGCTGATCTTTCTATGCTGACCCTGAGGGAGGTCATGGCCAGGGTGCTGACCCTGAGGGAGGTCATGGCCAGGGTGCTTACCATCTTAAATGGGTTGTTCACGTCACAAAGTGAGACGGGACTGACATTTAACGTGATCTCCAATTCAGGAGGAACACATTCCGCAATGTTGCGAACCAGATGATTATACCAAATGTATCATGCCTGCCCAGTCTAGGAGTTGAACCCAGGGTATACCAGGTGGATGTGCTAACCACTACACTACTGCACAATCCCTGGTGACATTGAGCTGGACAAGAATTATGCTAATGAGAAGCACTGACCACTAGTAGGTCCTGAGGCAGGTCGCCTCCATCGTTGATGCCACGGTTCATTGAGATGAACCTCTCCACGGTTGGCTTGTCCTTCACACTCGGGTTGTGCAGGCTTGTGTTGAGCATGATGATCGCGAACGACAGAACGTAGCAGGTGTCTGGAGGAGGAAAGCAGCCGATGTCAACCTCTGCTACTACAGCGACTAATTACACGTGCATCATGATGAGTTTTAGAGGATAACTGAAGTATATTTACACACGTTGCCCAAGTGTAAATAATTACAACCACAACACCAACAGAGAAAAGTAATCATACGACTACTAAAACAAATCCATCATTAAAAACACATGATTCTACACAGCAAGTTTTCAGTGTATTTGTTGTGTGGCTTCAAACTTTACATGGAACTTTTTGAAACATAGCTTGTTGAATTTGTACAACTGCTGAAGGGATTCATAATGTATTTACCTAAAATAACTCAACAGAGAACGTACTGTAAGTATTCACTACACACTGCACAAAAGAAACTGAATTCCTAGACAGCACAACACAGTCTATATCTACAACGGGAAAGAGAAGATTTTTAAAGCTACGTGAGTTTCCTATCCTAGTGCGTTATGGCCAATGGTCAGTTATGGTCTCCCCACCTGTTGACGTGAACACCCCAGGGTTGAGTTCGCAATATCTCTCGGCAAAGCACTCCATCATTCTGTCAATCTTCTGTGCCTCACCGGGCAGACGGAAGCTCCAGAGGAACTGCCTGTTGTCATGACAACGACGCAGAGCATAAACATCAACGATGTTCTATTGTCTGCCCTAACAATCTGGTATTTGCATCTACAGTGTTCTTAAGGGTGGAATATTTCTTTGACTTGTCAAAATTTTCTATATTTTTATACACACAATACAACAATGGCAAGTTTTAATACTGATTAGTACCGAAGGGGAAACTGAAAAAAAACCCACCAGAGTCTGCAGATTCCCCTGAGACTTAGACAGTAGCCAGATGAAGTAGTCGTCTTAGTTATCAAAGCAGCTTTTTCAGTTTGAAAACAGTTTTAACTTTAAGAATGAAATCTGTTTAATGAAGGATGTTGGTTAAGAGCTCATCGTCTTATTGTGAAGGTACCACGACTGACATGTGAAGACGTCTGTGTGGAGTGCAGTGAACCATGACGTGAACTTACCGGAGAGCTTGGACTAGAATCATGTCCAGGAACTCGTGCAGGTTGACAAATGCCTTTAGCACCTTCATGTTGAAGTCATTTCTGGCAAGGACAGACATAAGGCATGGACAGATTGGCATTGAAGTGTAACAGACACAGATTAAATGTGTGAATGTTAAATTTGCAGCACAACTTATCTGAAATTTCATACAAACTGATGACTGAACAATCCCTGATGATATGGAGATTGTCAAGAATTTGGCAAGTACAATTTGTGTATTTCTTTATTAACCACACTGGAAACCACAATTGCGATATGGTGCTATGAGGTGGCTGGGGACAATAAACACGAGGACAGAAAATGACGGATAACTCATCTACACATAGGGTAACAATCAACGAACAGACAACCTCACCAAAGAGTCATTACCAACCTAAACTTTTGGCAGGCCCACATTCCAGTGACGACTCTTGTCTGCTCCGTTCATGACTGCACCTAATGTTTTGTATGTTATGTCTCGGAGCTCAAATTCTCAATGATATAGGTGCCATATACGTTCTACTCTTATTACTATATATATATATATATATATATATATATAATAATAAGAGTAGAACATATAAGAACTTAAAAGGAATGTTGATAATAATATATGTGTGTATGTGTGTATGTGTGTATTTATATATATATATATATATATATATATATATATATATATATATATATACACATACACACATACATAATATCCCATAGAAACATTCATATTATTATCAACATTCCTTTTAAGTTCTTTTCCAAAAAATAACCTATCTTTCCAAACGTCACTCCCTTCCCAGCTGCACCTACCTTTCTCCGAGGTACTCCCCAATGGCTGTCTTGTTGAGGCCCTCTCCCTTGTAGAGGAACTGAGCCACATCCTCGGGCGTGTTGTTCAACATCTCATTCTCAATGAGGTACTCAATGCCCTGTGACGGTCACAAAATAGTCACAGTCACCCCTATGTACTCACTCTCAATCCCCCACACAATGTCATCAATATAGTCACTCTCAATCATTGCACTGAGTCATCAATATAGTCACAATCATTGCACTGAGTCATCAATATAGTCACAATCATTGCACTGAGTCATCAATATAGTCACAATCATTGCACTGAGTCATCAATATAGTCACAATCATTGCACTGAGTCATCAATATAGTCACAATCATTGCACTGAGTCATCAATATAGTCACAATCATTGCACTGAGTCATCAATATAGTCACAATCATTGCACTGAGTCATCAATATAGTCACAATCATTGCACTGAGTCATCAATAATTTTAGTCACAATCATTGCACCAAGTCATCAATGTACTCATTCACAATCATTGCACCAAGTCATCAATGTACTCATTCACAATCATTGCACCAAGTCATCAATGTACTCATTCACAATCAATGCACTGAATCATCAATGTACTCATTCACAATCATTGCACCAAGTCATCAATGTACTCATTCACAATCATTGCACTGAATCATCAATGTACTCATTCACAATCATTGCACCAAGTCATCAATGTACTCATTCACAATCATTGCACTGAATCATCAATGTACTCATTCACAATCATTGCACCAAGTCATCAATATACTCATTCACAATCATTGCATCGAGTCATCAATATACTCATTCACAATCATTGCACTGAATCATCAATGTACTCATTCACAATCATTGCACTGAATCATCAATGTACTCATTCACAATCATTGCACAAAGTCATCAATATACTCATTCACAATCATTGCATCGAGTCATCGATGGACGGATGAAGGTGCGAATTCTGCAGAGTTGGTGCGGCAACAGAGAAAGCTCGTGTCAGTTTCGTTTTCACCCTAGGAACGTAATGTTCTAAGGTTTCAAAATGTTCAGTTGTATAGTTATATTGTTTCATAAATCTAGTTCTTATGCAGATTTGGTAAAGTTGTGTTTTATCCGGCATTGGGCATTATCAACATTGATCAAACATCTGTAGTCACCTTCTTTGGGTCCATGTTGAATTTCTTCCTTCCGATAGACAAGGTCTTTGACTTAGGATTGTGCCTACAAAAAATAAAACATAAACTGCAATTTATGTAAATCGATATTCTTCATTTCCTTATCAAGAATACAGAATAACTGACGACATCAGACAGCAACTTGACTCGCTCTGTGAACAACAAGAGTAGCTGTCATCAACAGTACGATGACAGATGACACACGGCTTCCTGGTTGGGCGATATCGTCTGCCAGAAGACCATCTCAGAATATATCATGTGAGGGCAACAGATGATGACAACATGAGAAGAAACCTGGCTCATACACCACTGAGTGGACCAGTCTAGCTCTACCCACCATGTAGTGCCACACAGGACACACACCAGTCTAGCTCTACCCACCATGTAGTGCCACACGGGACACACACCAGTCTAGCTCTACCCACCATGTAGTGCCACACAGGACACACACCAGTCTAGCTCTACCCACCATGTAGTGCCACACGGGACACACACCAGTCTAGCTCTACCCACCATGTAGTGCCACACAGGACACACACCAGTCTAGCTCTACCCACCATGTAGTGCCACACAGGACACACACCAGTCTAGCTCTACCCACCATGTAGTGGCACACGGGACACACACCAGTCTAGCTCTACCCACCATGTAGTGCCACACAGGACACACACCAGTCTAGCTCTACCCACCATGTAGTGCCACACAGGACACACACCAGTCTAGCTCTACCCACCATGTAGTGCCACACAGAACACACACCATCCTCAGGCACAAGGCAGGGCTGTTGCCAGGCACAACTAGCCCTAGCTGATTCTAAATGCAAAGTGTGAGTGAACTAGCGTGTTTCAGCTGTGAGAACACAACTGTCCAGTCGACCTTAGTTTGAAGACGGATAAACAATTTCTGGTAATCCGAGTATAATAACCCATTGGCCCTTATGTAAACAGCTGTATGGCTTTATGTATTCAAATATTTGTTTCTGCATCCCAAACATTGTGTATATGTTGCTGAAATCACCCAAAATTATGTCAAATGACCGGAGGGCAACCATGCTCCTGGTGGGCAATTCCGTTGACCGAGCTTAACAATTTTAGTTTTGCAAAGGGATCAGCCAAGGGTACTGCTGCTTGGTGCTGACACAATCAACAGCAGCGACCCCGGCACGTGAGGATGAGACATGTCAGTCTGACACCGACTGATAGTGGACAAATGCCTGCCTAGATCTGTCTCGGTCACTGTGAACAAAACAGTCACATACAAATTCCATTGAGCAAAATTGCATCCGATGTTAAAAAGATGCCCCTCTTAAGATGATTACTGCAGTGCTTAGTTGAAATAACAACATTTAATATATTCTTCTCATGTGACAGTTTAGTGTATTCTCCTATTGTTTTACACAACACGAATTTTATGAGTTGTGCTAGTGCTGTAACGACCTGCTGGTGCTTCTTCACAGGAAACCGAGACAATTCCTAGAATCTGTAGACAATCCATCATGAACTAATGCCTACTTCCATATTCCAGGCACACAGAATCTAATCTCTGCAGTCGCATAAAAACACCTTATAATTCCCTAACCTTAAAGTCTTGTTTCAAAATCACGATCCTTATATAAATCACTGTTGACAAAAACAGATTATAATAACATTTACATGAGTCAGACGAATCAATATTAATGTCACGTTTAATGCATGCCGCGGCAAAATTATTCGATGTCTGTTATCTTTGCACGTGTACATCTTTAACGGTGCTGAAAACATTCCTGGATAAACACATAAATTGACGTCTGACGTGATGTAATTATTGCGAGACAGTTTCACTCTGCAATGAGCGGACTTGTGACGGAGGCGATGTGCCTAGTTCCGTGTGTTTAGTTATCACAACCTCATGTTCCCTGCACAAACTGTGCCATCTATTTCCACAGATAACTGGACGTTTTTCCATATCAGGTGTCAGGCAATATACAAACAGACAGCAGAACTGGGTCAGTCGGTAAGCACGATATGGCCAACCTGATGAAACGAATCGAATGATAAAACACACGTAGCTGGCACAGTGACAGAGCTGAGCCAGCACATCTGTCTGTTCACTTGTGCTTCTCACCTGGCAGCCAGTCGAAGCCTGCAGATTTCATTCTCCAGTTCAGCCAAGACAGCGCAATAACATTTATTCATGGCAGCTCTTTCACTCTCAACTTTGCTGCAGAAAGGTTCTGCCATTCTAACGCCCCAGGCTCAAAGAAGTGAAACAAAACATCACAGGACCACATCAACCACAACAGGGTGAACCATCTGGTTGCCCTAATATCATAAGCGGTGTTGGGTTACAACATCCTGCTACAGGATCCACCACTGTCCCAGCCATAGTGTGGTCCCAGCACCCTGGCACATCCGGCTTCCTGTTCAACTCAAGTGTATCTGGGCTGCATCTACCTAGATGTCTCTACCCCAGCCCCCAGCCACCCACAGTGCCAAAGACAGCACCTAGACTTATCCACAGGTGCCAATGCTATCAGATCACGGAGTGTGCCTCTTTCTGTCTGTTGACAACAGATCAAACCAAGCAAGTGTGTCCAAAGATAGATGGGACCATGATAAAGGGACTTTGTAAATAAACAAATCCAATAATAAAAAATTGGACATGATCAATGACACACACCGACCTGATCCAAAAATGGGAAATGCTAATAAATTGCAGCGCTATCTTGATATCTTCAAGTCATAGCTTTATGTAGAGACCCGTCCACCCGGGTAAAAACGAAATGGACGGGTAGAAATATGGGTGGACGGGTAAAAAATGAAGGAGCAAAAAAAAGGTTTTCCAAAACCTGGATATTGTTAGTTATGCCTTGAAAGGGAGTTAAAATGGTGTCACATGTGTGTGTGTGTGTTTGTAGTCCATTTTAGGTCATCAGGCACATTTGAAAGTTTGTAAACTGGCTTAACAGTTAACATCCATGTGTCCACTAAAATATGTGTGGCTGGCAATAATTTTATCCTGCATAAAGCCCTGCTTCAAGTAACAGCATTGTTAAACTAATTACAGGGTATCTACAGAGAGGGTGATACCCCACACCTGCCTGCCCCCCCCCCCCCCACCAGACTGCCTGGCACACCTGCCTACCCCCCACAGTATGTGTGCGGCACTCTGTACTCTGACTATATATATATATATATATATATATATATATATATATATATATATATGTAATTACCTATCCATCATGATCACGTCTCTACAGACACAACACTTCACAACAGGTGTACTACCTCTGTATATAATATAACCTAAACACATAGTGCGCCCAGCACTAAATGTTACTAGGAAAGATCATCTATGCCATGAGTTTATGTTTACATTAAGTGAGAAATACGGATGGGTGCTGAGTGGGCAGACCTGTGAGTTGTACCAGAGAACAGACAACACTGGTGCCTGTAGAGACAGTAATGGGGATCTCATGTCCACAGGTCACTGCCACAGAATGACTGGCTTCTCTCTGAACAAATACAAAACTACAGAAGGCGACAGACAACCTTGGAGACAACCGATAAATAATATTACCCCAGTATGTGTCTACTTGGGCTGTCTACCTGTACTACCAACAAATATGAGCCCCCTATAACGTTTGGTCGCAGCCTTGCCTTGAGTTACAGTTAAATGTGGAACCGAGAGATAATGAGCTAGTCGTGTGTTGTTGGACCTCTCTGTCTGGATGCTCTGGTTACCAATCCTTTAGCACTCCCAACCTTATGAAACCTACACGTACACACCAGGGCAGAGTGGAAAATACCACCATGTAAAGAACACTTTAACAATGTGTGTCTGAGGTCTCTGACAAAGAATTCTTTTTTGACGTTTTTTAAACCGTTCCGCCACAGGACTGCGTGACTACAATTTACAGGAAATATCCACCAGCTAATTGCTTGCAATGTGTATGATGATAGCTCTGCCACCAGAGTGAGACTGGCTGGCCTCAACTGTGGCTGTAGCTTAATGTTTAACTGCTAATGCACACACAAGCAGCATAACATTATCTACTATAAGCTGAATGAGACCTTTTAGATTTATTTTGTGTTTCAGTGAAATAAACGTTTTATTGTAAAGCTATATTAATGCTTTGAAAAAAATGTGGACTAAGTGAAAGTCCCTATGTAACAGACACTAGGCATAAAATGGTTGGAAAATTTTACAAAAAAATTTACATGAAATTATTATTGGCCAAGTTGGCAAAACATGGAATTAATGCACCCAAATCAACATGAGCGATAATCACCACTAAACATGCTTTAAAAATTATCAGTACTATGGTGTGAAACTAAAATATTACACTTTAGAGTAAAAATTTACCCTTAAAATGTGAGTACAACAGCTGCTACACTTCCAGATGGAATATGCTAGTGTGAGGGTTGAGCAACTCAAGGAAAACGTGAAGATGCTATCTAGAAACGTACTACTACGCAGCACCAGTCAACACACACAACTAGCCCTTGTGTGCTCGACGAAGACAAACCAGTCTGCATGCATTTATACCAAAAGAAGATATGCATGGACTTTTCCATTTGGCACAAACTACCATGAGTATCACGTAGCTTTTAAGACAGCAGCCACAATTTCAAATACCATCTGGATGCACAAAATGTTACAAATCCACCCTTCAGTTGTTGAAAGTTCCAAATTTTTTGAATTCTGGCAACTACAGATTAAAAGATGACCTAAATCCAAGCTTTTCATTGTCCTGTCATGAGCAGTTAATCAATATAATTAACCAACAAAGCTCCTTCTCTGACACCACATGGCCAGTACAATGACCTCTGTAATCTGAGCAGTGTGTGGGGTTACTCCCTACTGAAGTAATGACACCCTGCCAGTATTGCTTTCAGTAAGCTGGCAGCAATCACTCATAGTCCTTCCACCAGACTGAGAGACAGATTTCGCAAAGTTAAAAAATTCTGCATGTTCAAGAAGACATTGTTGGAGACAAGTCTCTTCAAATTTCAGGAATGTAGAAGACCCAAATACGAAATGATTTGACGCCGATGATTACACTGAATGAGGCTTACTGTTTGTGAAATTAATACGTGGATTGCATAGATGTTTTTGGCATGACCATTTTCTTAAAATAAAATGGATAGATATACCTTGCAAAATCAAGTAAACACATACACAGGAATTATATTTGATTACATAAAATGTATAATGTTAAATCCATTTGGGTGCAAAGCCTAAAACAAGCGCTAGTTTCTGCTGTCAAAGATACAAAGAAATAATTCTATGCAGTATAGCCACATTTGTAAATTCACAATCTTATCTCGTAGGAACTTACATAACTCTGCCAGAAATGCACAACAAATGTATTTAATACTTTTACTGGTGCCAGCCAAATAGTGTGACAGTTACAGACGGATCACTCTATACAAGTGACACCTGGACGTAAGCCCCTATCAAAGTCACCCACCAACAGCCTGTGGTCAGTATCTACACAATCTATTGACCAATAAGTCAAATCTATCCAGGGCTCACTGAAATGCTAATCACAACATAAGCTAGATTATCTACCTGTTAGTGTTAGCGTAATCCGCCATATACATCCTATCCTACCTTTGGCCCAGATGTCCCATGCTGGTCTAGTATACAGACAGCCTCTGGTCAAGTGTCCACACACAATGGCTGCCTGTACACCAGTGACCAACTGACCAAGTGCAGCTACACTGGACACTGGGCTTGGCTGCCCCCCACTGACAACCATACAACAATAGCCCATTATTAAGCCTTAATTGGGAGCCCACCATGCATCCCCACACCTGTGATGGCCCTGAAAGTCACAAGTGACCGGTCTTTCCAGCTGGACGCATTTGCATACAGGGTAAATACACCAGTTATCAGATGGTAGCATCTCACAGGTGCTTTGTCTCAGAAAATTAAAAACAAACCAAATGAGTACAGGCAACTAGTTTGTCCCCTGTAGTTGTCACCGGGTGAATGATAATTATGTTGATGTCTTGGTGATGTCACTGAACTGCCATTTGTCTCACATGTAGCAAATGGAATGAGTCCATCACAAGGACACAAGGGGTTGAGATTAGCTAGGACTGGGAGAATTGGAGAAGAAAATGTAAAGTGATAACATTAACAGTGTTTTACCTAAGTTTAGGAGGGCATATGTGAATGGACACAATAATTATAATAATAATTTATATAGCACCATATCCATAATTGTTTGTGGTGCTTCATGGTATATCTATTGTATCATAATAATTACTCCATTGTGGATAATATTACACTACAACGAGCAATGTAAAAGAACACACACACACACACAATATATATATATATATATATATATATTATATATATATATATATATATATATATATATAATATATATATTACATTTTATTCTATCATATACATATGTGGAATAAAGAGTGTGACTCTTACAATGGTGAATACAGACCTGCCTAGAAGTAGACCAAGACATGTCAATGTACAAATAGGGAATCAAAGCCACGTTGACAGAGTGGGGCATTTCTGACGTAAACACCATCTGCAGAGGGCATATGTAAACATGTATCTGATATTTGCACGGAATCAGATTGGTATGTTCAACAATAGACAGGTATGTTAAACAATAATACTGATATGCAATAACAATAGGTCTGGCTGTTAATCTGCCAGACTGACCATGGAGCCAAGCTTCCCTCTAGGCATTGATAAGACCTCTAGTCCAGAGGCATCCACATGCCTAATTGACATTAACTGAGATAACAGTTGTAATCTTACAGTGAGATCATACTAGAGAATTACTCAAGGCTGTATATCTCATGTGTGACATTACTGCTCCTTGAGCTTCAGGTAGCGGTTTGTATATTTCTGTACATACTTTTATGTTAAGACTTTGAACAATATTCCAGTTCAGAATTATACATCTGACAACTGATCCATAAGCTGAGTACAACTTTAACATGTTTACTAAACAGTTTTTAGTTTTCACAGACTTCACGTAAATATTTAACTACCAACAATTCGGATAGAGTGAATAAACTTACCATATCAGAATAAAACGAAAGTATATAACTACTTACAATTCACATAGAGTGAATAAACTTACCATATCAGAATAAAATGAAAGTATATAACTACCAACAATTCAGATAGAGTGAATAAACTTACCATATCAGAATAAAATGAAAGTATATAACTACTTACAATTCAGATAGAGTGAATAAACTTACCATATCAGAATAAAATGAAAGTATATAACTACCCCCGGTACTTACAATTCAGATAGAGTGAATAAACTTACCATATCAGAATAAAATGAAAGGACAGGGTTATGAGTTACTAATGTACAAATTTATCAACGTAATGGTTTTCCTATACACATTCACTATCTTTCAATAACAAATCAAATGGAACTATTTATAACACAGCTCTGACAACTTATAAATACCAACACTTGTGCTCAACTGCCTACTTAGTACCTACAAAATAACTTAGTCTTCACTTAAAAACTGCAAATAGAGTGTATTAAGTCACTAAAATTGCCCATTTTCAACATCCGTCACATGTGGTGGGAGTGGGGAGCCAGCTAGTTACACCCAATTACTACAAACGACTGCCAGGCCAAGAAGCCAGGAGTCACTGACACCAGGGCTTCAACCCTGCACTCACTGGTCCATAAGCAAATTGGAATATGCACCCATTTTTGGCACATACAGCAACATAATTAATTTTACTCATATTCCCTGTGACACCAGGATGCAGCCGTTGGCCCAGCCAGCACAGTCCCTCCCTCCCCTAGTCTAAAATCACCCTTCAAAACACATCTGAACCCCCATGCATGAGTCACTGGCTCATGAGATATATATTTATTTTCCCTGCAGGCACCGATTTATTATGATTGCATAAAAACTTGACAGGCGGCCGGCAGTTGTGAAACTTGCCAAGACAGCTCAGACTTCCTGGCATCTGTCTTCTACATCTCGCCACTGACGTTTCCTATTAGTTCTCACAAAACATGTAAGTGTATCCTATACAACTCCACGACACACGCTGGCATGTGTAGGCCTACACATTTTAGTGTGCTCCTGTTTAATTGGGCAATTACCAGTGCATAATTCATATGAGTTTTACTGTCGCCTGTGATTTCTGAATAGTAAAACTGGACATTTTGTGTTCACAGCAAACTCTTCCATGACTCCCAGCACTCCAAATGTGCTGGTTGTAAACTGCGGTCTGAGCCCACCTGGTCCTGCAGCTGTTGTGAGCCTCACAGTGAGCTGAGCCATCACCACTACAGCTGATGTTGATTCCCGATGACGCATTCAGATTCAGATAGTTTATTACCAAGTAACATTCAAAATGCACGCAAAAATCTTGTCTGTAGCCGTCCTTTCTGTGACTTCATCAGAATATTACCTACAGCCATTATCTCTACAAAATTGGAATAATAAGAACTACGATATGTAAATAAAAGCCACCACTTAAAAATGTTGAATGAGCTAATTGAAACTTGCCACAATAAACAGCTGTTTCTTCTTATATAGTTTAAACACGAAACATATTTTCAATGCAGTGTCCTTCAAATGTCACATTTGTCTATTTTTAATTTGTTTTCTAACACAGAATTATTTACCCTCCAGCCAACATCCTTCAAGTTTTGGAACTGAACTATGGTACAGGATGAATCAAAACTCTAAACAGAGAACACAGCGACACGCAGCCAAACTCTCTTCGTAAGTTGACAACCTAAAATACCATCTTCTGTTTATACCAAGTTGGTCCATTTCAGTTTCCATATCTAACAATAGTAACACATAAACATAAACTATATCCTGCCATAATGAGTCATCAGAAAAACCGAGCACAGAGGGCGATCAAAACAGAAGTAATCAGCAAAAAACATTCACACTGTCAACCGGAGCCAGGGATATTTTGTTTGGCCAACTGACTTTCTGTTTTTGCCATGAGTCATAGTGTGAACGCTGTTTGTTTTTGTGATGTTCGACCGGGTGTGTCCTATAACCTGGGACAAAACAATCACGTACAGAGTCTAAACCATGTCTCACACATCTGATCTCCCAGTTGGTCAAGCAGGCCTCAATGTTGACCACAGACCACCAGTAATACCCAACCAGCCATAGCAAACTGCGTACTATTAATGTGCAAAATTGTAGAATTAAATGTTGTGCCTTTTGGATTCTACAGATGTGTCTCAAAACTTAAGTAGCAACATTTTGGGAAACAAAATTATTTTATTCATGTCTGATAATTTTTACTCAAATTAGTTTCAGTTAACTCTTCCAAGAGGACGGTTGGTATCTGTGAGATGATCCCTGGACTGCACATGCTCAAACCACTGTACCCTGTCACCACCTGTGTCTAGGTGAACAGTTATTTCCTAGACTGTGACATGGGTGATAACTACAGTGCATTCAGCCAACCTCTCAATCTGGGGTTGGTATTACAGTACACTGTACATGTACTGCACTAATCCTGACCTGGCTTACACTGCATATCCGATACAACCTACAGATAATTGGGGGTACGTCAGAGTGGGTTTTTCCAGTGTGGTTATGTCCGGCTAGGGTTTTTCCAAACGGGGTTATGTCGACATATCATTCTAACAGTGAGACTGAGGCACATACATCCAATTTCAAAGAGCAGTTTCTGGAGATTCTCATAACCACCCGTCCAACCAATGCTTCCTTATCCACTGAGGTTTTAATTTAACCAATTTGAGGTCATATTTTGGCATTTCAGTTGCACGTGGCTAATTCCACATTGCAACAGATCCCTAGTCTGCCACGAGTCCCTAGTTCTGCCACAGGTCCCTAGTACTGCCACAACTCCCAAGTTTTGCCACAACTCCCAAGTTCTGCCACAGGTCCCTAGTTCTGCCACTGGGGTACAGAAGACTACAGCTGTATTCAGCTTCCTCTTATCCCCAAGGATACAGTCACCTGGAGTGTGAGAAGGTATAGACATCACACACACACACAGGGCCTTGTTAGAGTTAGCCAGACAATGAGCCACCTGCCCTGGCAGCCTACAGTGTCTGACTGCAGGGACTTCCTGTGGGCACAAAGAGGCACCTGGCTGAGCAGCAGTGGGCCAGATTGCTATCAGTGGGGCCAGCCAGGCAGACTGGACACAGAGCAGACTGGCTGAGGTGGGTCAGGCACTGATACTGATAGCATTCTAATGTTTCCTGTTGCCCAATCTCTGCCCTACTTAACCTCCCAGTCACCCCAGACTATGGTTATAGTCATACTCCAGATGGGAACAGCCCACACACTGACTGGCCCTCAACATACAAGCAGGATATTTACATCTCACTGGAGAGCTTCAAGTGAACTTAGTAGGCTGGTACAGTGTCAGCTGGTTTAATTTAAATCAGAACGCGGAACAACAAACAGATATACAACAAACAAAAACTTTAAAATTTATATGACAAATGCATAAATTTAAATATATTTTCTACAAAAAATAAATATTATGGACTTATATGAACACAGCTGTTCAGATAACTATCCTTCTTTTAATTAATTAATTAATTAATTAATTAACTCATAACTTAGGTACTGCTTCTGCAATTCGAAAATTATGCGTACAGTAGAACGTAGTCAATATTTTGTTGGTCAATGTAAATTGATCTTATTTGTCCCCTTCAGCAGCTGACTCAATAGCAGACCTATCCTCTTGTCAATCCACATATCAACACAATGCCAGCGATTCCAAACAACTTGCTGATAACAACCAAGTCTGATGTCTGGCTGGCCACACATAAGAATAAGTTGATAACGGATTCTAATGACACTGCCAGATTCTAATGACATCCAGTACTAGAAGTAGCACATGTCAAACATCAGCGATTACAAGTTCGAAAACCGTTTTTAGATCGTTGAGTGAAGCCAACATGTCCACTCGAATACGCTGGCGTATTTCTGATTCGTGGCCAGCGGATAAGTAGATAATTAAAATTCCTTAGCTTTGTAGTACATATCCTTTGAAGTCTACTAAGACTGAGATAGCTCTTCCACAACAATAGAAGATGTACATGATAAGAACAGATCAGTGTTATCGCTACCTGGCCACTGAACTGTACTAACAGCACAAAGTACACCAACTAAGTGCTATAGAATCATCACAAATATTTACAATCAAAGTAAAATGTTAAAAATAACTGCTGCTCTTCAGCACAAAGGATAGGTTTTTACAGAAGTTTTGCCGAAGTTACACATTTTGAGAAGGTCAGCTTTCATAATTTGGTATCTTCGAAACTAACTAACTAAAAACAATTCAATAAAAAATATTTGATAATGCCACATGACAAACTTGTTGTCTACCAATAAACAAACTATATCACATTTTCAGTATGTAAATATAGTATTAAAGAAGTATGACACAATTGCAGTGTGCACTTGCAATGAACATGTCAGGACTTGGTCTAGTCTTGTTGCTGTATCTGGTGGTCCTTTATACGTGGTTACATAAGGGGTGCAGGTCTGGACAGGGATTGTAAGACTGTCCCCTGCAAGTTTCAGTGTGTTGATCGACTTGGTAACAAGATTGTAGGAAAACGGGCAGCAAGAAAATGTAACAAACAATAACAGATTCTACTCAGAAAACATCAACAAAGATATATTTATATATATTCACAACAATCAAAACAGTTACTTTTGCCACAACCGCAGCAGTGTCACTAGCCATGACTAGGACAGGAGGGAAGCTGTTGATGTAACTCACCTATCGTCGCACGAGTCCATGCTCTCCATCTCACTGGTGACCTCCAGAATTTCATCCTTCAGTTGCTGAAGACAAAGAGAAAGCACAGTTGAGACCCTCCACAAGTACTGCATGACAACATGAGTTTACATGACCAACATTCTCAGTCGCGTCCTATTCAGTCCCAGTCACAGCTAGACAGGGTTATGTGACATTCAGTTATTGTGGCACCCATTATCATGACATTCAGACAGTAATTATCACCATAGATGTCTGCAATCTAGCATATCAATAATGATTCTTTATTTAAGGTAACATAACATTACTATAAGGTCGTCATTACATTAGTTCTAAGGCATTTCTAATCACTTCATCTTTCATCTCCTTGCATAAGCAGACAAGTTCATTCCAACACCAGCTTGACCAGCTTGACCAGCTTGACCAGCTTGACCAACTACAAATTCAAGTTGTCACTCAACAATTTCTTATTTCAGAATCGACAAAGTCACATCTGACAACTTTGGATCTTGGATCACAGACGCATAGTTTAATAATCATTGAGTCATAACTAGGTCAATCACAATAATGTTTTAATGACATTGCCTAACTCTTTAAACATTTTGCTGAACAAAATAGTCAGTTTTACTTGACAATGAACTATCTGACCCAAGTGTTAACATGTTGGTTAGTTATGACGCAAGGAGATGTTTACATAAATAAAAATCTGTAGTATGCGAGTATACGTGAATTAAAGAAGAAATTAAGTATAGATTCTCAGCTGCTTTTGTGATGATTAAATATTTAAATCATTCATTTGTATACAAGTTATGTGAAATATACTACATTCGTATACAAGTTATGTGAAATACACCCTGTACAGTGTGCACTGTATAGGGTACACTGTCACTGACATTGAGACATGTGCATTGAAGTGATGCAGGTCTTCATATTTAAAATACGTAGACAGTCATAAGTTAATGAGAAGTATACATTGCAGACATGCTGTGTTGCCTCTTACAGATTGGACTTCATCCACTCACTCATTCATATTCACAGATGTCCTCTAACATTGGCTTTGTTCCCGCCATTCACACAGTGAACACATGTAGCCATGTTTCAATTAATCAACAACATTTTGATACTGAACAACAATAACGTTTGACAAATTGCAATAACACATAAGGTGTAAAAAATACTTGAAATTACTACTGATATCTTGAAAATGTTGACAGACATGCCAGTAAAAAGACAACAGCAGTAAATTATGCTGGGAAGGCAGCCTTTGACATAGACAGTTATGGGACAAAAATAGATTGTTATGGGACAAAGATTGATTTTAGAAACAAAACCCCAATGTTACATCTAACCTAAAACCAACTGACCCTAGCTGATTAGTATGTAGCCTCACGATAGACGTAATTTCTCATACGCAAGAGAAAAAAGCAGTATCATAGCACTGGGAATACTTCAGTGAGCAAACAAATGGTTTCTGAAAATGCAGGTGCTTTTTTCATGAACAAACACGTTTAGGTGACATCTCTATTATAGCAACACCCTGCTCTCTGGCTGTCAGACTACAGCCCCTGTGGACGTAAGTAGGTCAGGCAATGCTCCCTTGTGTAGACAGTGCTAGACAAGGGAAAGGCCAGACAGCAGGCTGGAATGGAGGTTCCGGGAGTCAGGCAGGCTGGGAACAGGGTACTGCAGTAAGGCCCTGTCCCTCAGAGGAAATAGCTAATAATATGCCACATAAATATGACCTGTCCAGAAGGCCTGGAGAGTGACCCGCTGTATTTGTGGCTCAACCTCATCTTGAAAACAACAATATATTTACTTGCATATGACACAAACTGATGTGGGTTTGAAGCCTTCAAAATATAGTTTATTTATAACCATAATGGGACACATGTGGCTAAGAGTAAGATAACACATGCACTTTAGATATAAATACACATAAATCATACAGAGTCAAACCTTTGTTGGTTAAAACCTCACCAAGCTGAATTCAGAGCTGCAGCTTGTATAAATGGAATTATCTTGTTGTGCACAGTAGTGCAGTCAGAACAATTTGGTTACTCCACGTTGCCTCAGTTCAATCAATCTATATAACTAAGTGCAACAAGCACAGATACACATGCCACACAGTGGCAGGGCACCCGAGAGCACACAACTTCTCACTACTTCATAGGATTCACAGGAGCTTTTGGAAAAAAGAATAATGTAACTGTCACTAGTAGAATTATCCTAACTACATTGTGAATTGATGATCTGGAGGGACATTGTGAAACAATGAGATAAATGACATTACCATTAGCCTGCTGCTCTTGAAGACAGACACACACAGACAGGAAGAGAACGTGATGCTCATCTTCCTCCTTTCCTTCCTCCTGTCCTCTCTCCCTACTCCTCTGTATTAATCGTCGTACCCACAATGCACTGCTACATCGTGTCTCTCTCCATCACACACTTGTGTTCACAAAACGTATGCATCCAATGTCACCCTCTCTGTGTCTTTACTCAACTTTCCAGCCATTGTCCTGTCACGAACTGTCCTACTGTATATCCGACTGTCAAGTTAAACATTTCACTTTCCTACTGCTAATGTTTCTGTCCATCCACCACATCGTACAGATATCCACGCCACTTCAATCACACACCGTCTTCTCGCACAGGCTTCGTCAATGATGATATCCGTGCTGGCATCCACAACTCAGACAGGTTGGCCTCCGCAAACGTCAGTCCCCGTAATGACTGACAACTACACTATGAGCACCCTTCATGTGAACACAATGCCTTCACAGACACCCACAGCTAACTGGCCTCCCCATCCAGCATACACTCCTGTCTCCACCACGGCTATGCCAGACGCCCGGCCAGCATTAGTGCCCGCTTACACCTGGTCACACCAATCTAGCCAAGGCAATCTGTGGGCGACTACTACCTCAGACCAGACTGACTCACTATGCGTGATAACCAGGGAGTGTGTGCAAGCCTACAAGGTTGGTAGACTCCCTCCGCCTGCCACAGCACGCAGCCGACCCACACACCCACAGTAACCTTCATCCTCCTATCTAAGCCCATGTTAGTACAAGGCACATCCATCAGTACAGTGCCTGTGAACATAGCCCTATCCCCTGTGTATGCACTGGGATATCACGTCTGTTCACACGTCTCATTATCACAAAGGTTGCTTGGTTTACAAAAGACCCAGTTTGATGTATGATTTCTGTGGTGTAACATAGAAATAATGAAGAAAGTTCTAAAGTATAGTACTATATATTATTTATTCATTAACTTATTTTGTAGGATAAGTATTGCCTCTTAGAAGTAAACATACATCAAATATACACACATATATTTCAAATTTGTACTTTACAAATTTCCAAAGTAAGTTTTATGTAAATAGTGCATTTATATGTGGAGTTTCATGTCAGAGTCAAAGTTCAAACTGTCTAAGTTATGATGCCAGACTGTTTGTCTGCCTGGAGAAGGTGTGCTATCTGCTTCAATTAAGAAGTCTGCATGTGTTTGAATCAAAATCTGTTTGACAATAGAGTCCGCACCAGTACATATGTATCTGTCTGGACCAATACGTTTGTATCGAAGACTTCTGTATCTGTTATGTGTGTTTCTACTACAAGAGTTTGTAAGACACTTGTCACTAGTAACAACAATTCCCACCAAGTCCCTGGTCCCACCCACCCAGACTATATGGCAGCATGTACCTGGTTGAAGTCAACATCACCAGTGCTGTCACCCTCTCTTTATTTATCTTCTATCTACCTCTCCCATCCTTCCTCCCTCCCCCTCTCTCTCCATCTCCTCCTCCCTCTCACTTTATCTATTTTCTATTTTCCTCTCCCTTCTTCCACCCCCCCCTCTCTTTCTCCATCTCTTCCTCCCTCTCCCTTTCCTTACCGCTCTCCCCTCTGTTATGGCTGTACTGCATTAAGGATGTTATTTAACCTAAATAAGTTGACACTGTCTGCCTGTCTGTCTCTCCCTCCCTCCCTCTCTCTCTAATTATATATATATATATATATATATATATATAAAAAATTATATATAATAATATACATATATATACTATATAATTATATGTGATATATATATATATATATATATATATATATATATATATATATATATATATATATATATATATTACAGTGTAAGTTATCTAGCTAGTGGTAGTCCATCGTTATAAACAACTAGTCCTGAATATGATTTTACTATGTAAAAGGGACAGCTTATTTCGCACCCTGTATATATATATATATATATATATATATATATATATATATATATATATATATATACAAGAATATATATGTGTAAACACACACACACACACACACACACACACACACACACACACACACACACACACACACACACACACACACACACACACACACACACACACACACACACACACACACACACACACACACACACACACACACACACACACACACACACACACACACACACACACACACACACACACACACACACACACACACACACAACACTACTTTGAACAAGCAATGCTGCAGAGACTCCCCATATACTGTCTGCTGTTACATCAGAAACAGACTGCAGCAATCATCAATGCCTGGCTGCTAATCTACTCCCAACTGTGGTAGTAGTACAGCCCAGCGCCACTGACATGACATGCTTACTACTAACACACCAAAGAGCACTACACAGGACGCCACACTACTGCCACTGATGGCCCTTGGGACGCCACACTACTGCCACTGATGGCCCTTGGGACGCCACACTACTGCCACTGATGGCCCTTGGGACGCCACACTACTGCCACTGATGGCCCTTGGGACGCCACACTACTGCCACTGATGGCCCTTGGGACGCCACACTACTGCCACTGATGGCCCTTGGGACGCCACACTACTGCCACTGATGGCCCTTGGGACGCCACACTACTGCCACTGATGGCCCTTGGGACGCCACACTACTGCCACTGATGGCCCTTGGGACGCCACACTACTGCCACTGATGGCCCTTGGGACGCCACACTACTGCCACTGATGGCCCTTGGGACGCCACACTACTGCCACTGATGGCCCTTGGGACGCCACACTACTGCCACTGATGGCCCTTGGGACGCCACACTACTGCCACTGATGGCCCTTGGGACGCCACACTACTGCCACTGATGGCCCTTGGGACGCCACACTACTGCCACTGATGGCCCTTGGGACGCCACACTACTGCCACTGATGGCCCTTGGGACGCCACACTACTGCCACTGATGGCCCTTGGGCTTTGGCGAACAGTAGAAAGTACATATTCACCATTGACCTTTCTCGTTAACATACAGAGTGCAAACACATTTATTGGTTTAACAGAAAACAGGGTTTTCAGGGAATCTCACAGTGTCGAGTTGCGGATCAATGCTGGACTGGTCCCTGTCATAAACACTGCTAGAAAAAGAGCCCACAGGATGAGTCTGACGCACTCACAAGTATACATTACCACGGATCACTTTCAGTCACATACAACATTCACAGCACATTCCATATGAAATGATTTCAGTGTTCTACCTCACTGATATAAATTAATGTTCTGTCGCTCCCCCCTTTCCGAAGAGAAATTCATATACCATCAGTTTAAAGATGATTTTAATACCTTCACGTCAAAAATATTTTTCCTATATGTATTTCTCTCTATGTTCAGTAGCTGCTTAAACTCTGCATTGGAGAAACTTTCAGTTTCATTTCTGGAATGACTCATTCAAGTTCAAAATCTTGCCCATCTCATGCTATATTACCACTTCATGAGTTAACAGAAACATATATTATGAATAAATACAATCAACAAATTTGACACATAAAGTCAAAACTAAATATATTATTGGCGTAGCCCTCCCAACTACACATGCACTGAATTTTAATAAGCATATACGAGACATTAATGAGCCTGCTGTCTACCTTTGGACAAGCACTCTATCTGTGCCTGAAGAACACAATAAACAGGTGCTTACATAAGGTTGAATCAACATTGAGCCCTGTCAACATGATGTCTGGAGTATGTCTCAGAGACGTCAACATTGTCTACAATGCTGTGACACTGGGGCCCATGTGGAGACAAGATGTCCAACATTTGGGGCTTTTTATGCTACTTTTTACTGTTTGCACAGTAATAATTTTAACAGGTCCCCTGGTGTATGTCTGTGAGTGGCATCTGGCTAATTTAATTCAACCAGAAACGTGTGTTTGCCAGTCTGTGACCAGTGGGAAATAGACTGGGGCCAATACATGGCAGCTGGAGTAAAAAGATCCACAGTCCCTGCATGCAAACCCACCAAATGCAGCAATGTTATTTTATGTATTTGTTAACTGAAACGACAGGACAATAAAGTGTGAAAACAAATTTGTATAACAGTGGCAACTGTTATTAACCTAATCTGCCAATCAAAACTAAGTGAAGAACTGAGCAACTATCGCAGATGGCTAGGCCAGGCTAGCAGCTCTTTACACAAGGCACGCGGTAGGTGTTTGTCATGATGACATTAACAACTATCGCAGATGGCTAGGCCAGGCTAGCAGCTCTTTACACAAGGCACGAGGTAGGTGTTTGTCATGATGACATTAACAATAATTCTGTCATCATCACACACCATTTTTACATTTTGCATGCAAAGACCGTGTTATAGTGTAAACAAAACAACAGGTTCCGTAACTTCCATTGCAATCAGACCAACAGGCCAGTCACCAGTCAGGAAATCTTCAGTGCGATGCAGGACATAAAACATTCCTTTTCTTCTGTTGTGTTTTATAACCAAACACTTCATTCAGAATACATTACTTGGGCCTAATTTTAGATACATACAGTAAACACATGTACATTGTACAGGAACCGGATTATGTCAGTTAGTACTACACGGCAACAGAGTCAGGAACAACGATTTGTTTTTTATTTATGTTTAGCGATGACATAACCCATGTACACAAACCAGTACTGGCCACACACACACACTTATTAGACTAATAGCTCGAACAATACACATCGTGACCCAGCCTGGTACCACCCACATATCCTTCTCTTCTACAACCATTAGCACACTCTTGAACAGATGTAATACAACCACACGATAATTGTGTGTCAAAAGAACTTGCCCGCTTTTCATCCAATCACAACGCTATTTAGCCTGTGGCATTTGCGACATTAAGAGAAATTAATAGCGCCCATAATGAGACATGTAACAAAAGATATTGACGAATGCCACGTTTGACGAAATGAACAACCCAGAGATGTGAGGGACTGATACGAGAGGACAATGCCCCCAGCTGTCAGTGTTTTATGCCTGGCCAGAGCCCGAAGCAAACACGAGGCCTGCAGTTCCCACGGCCATGAGAGGCCATGGGATGGTTTCACGTGCTAAACACCGTAAATACTCCCGCACATGCTCCAATTATACCTCTCTTGAGGATATTTATCAGCACTTAACACCACTTGAATTTGACAAATTTACATTTTCATTGCATGATTAATTTAAATGATAAATATACTGCTGTAGAGCTCGAATATGGTGTATAGTAAATTTGTATATTCTGTATGTATTGTTGTCAAATGTTTTCATGTAATTTGAAACATTTAAAAATTAAGTGTTATTTTTACGCACAATCCATTTTCCTGTAATCCTCTTACCATTGTTTGTTTTCTTTAAAGATGTTTTCAACACTCACAGACCTATACAATATTTGTAATGTGTGTCAGCCATATACTGAGTGAATGACTGATTGATTAATAATGTTCTTGAATCTCTAATTTGACTTTATTTTAGCACAACCTATCCTAAAAGCATGCATGTGATACAGTAGTAATTGCCAGTAACTGGATTATCACACAGAGTCACTTAACATGATCTGTTGTGGCACTGAAAAGCTTACTGGAGCACTGCCACGTGGCCTTCCCGACCAAATACACCATGTCAATCACTCAGATATTTAATACAATATGACAGATAGTGTCAACATTAAAACACACAACATGTAGTCAGATGACTGTCCCATATGTCTCTGCCGGCTGATGACTAAGCATGTGTGTCATATGCTGAATCACATGACTTTATGTTGCCAATCATCTTCTCGATTCACATAAACAACTAATGGTATAGACTCTGCCAATCGTCAATTCTCCGTAATCTGTTCAACAGTTAACTGTTTTTACTCTAGGCCATTGTCTTACTGAACTGGTCAAATTTCAGTAATACAGTTGTAATTTAAAGCGCCCTCAGTGTTAGGTTTCGACGGTTCATCAGAGACTGCGATAAACCCTGTGCCACTACAGGGTGTGATAACCTCATCTCTCAAAGTGTGAGAGACATCACGTTTCTCTGCTTGAACCTTCTGGGAGTTCCAAGATAAATCCTGGCCTTCATATCCTGTTTACTGTGATTACAGCATAACATGTGACAACTTGTAACTTGATCCGTTTCTACCCCTCAGGCCTCAGTGGGTCAGTGGCAGGGTAATTGACAACAGAGATAGAGCAACCCTTCGAAACAACATAGTATTTTAAAAATTATGTTTACATTTTGAGTTAGCTTCAAAATGATACAGTGCAATAAGATATGCAGGCATTCTTACTCACAAAAGAAATAGTTCCCATTAACAAAATACACACAAAGGCTAAGATTGGTGTCTCCTTATTTGCACAATGACGTTCATCAGTTATTCACACTTAGAGTGTGAACTAATAACGTCCAAGGTATTTATAGCTTCCGAGTCAACACCGCTGTGTGGTGGCATTTCTAACTACTGCTGTGCCTTTAAAAATAAATGACATATGATATGAAAGTAAGCAAGTTAATTGCATGGGCAGTTCTCAGGAGTGGTCAATGGTGTGGACACAGGTCAGTATTGCTTTAACCGGTTCATACCAACTGCCACAGCTGTATGAACAACAGTGGTCTCTCTTACTGCTGGCGAAACTCAATATGCCCTGCTTGTTATGACTGGGGGAGGAGGGCAGTAGGTTGCCAGGGGCAACCGTGTCCCACAAATCAACTGGGAAAGGTCAGCATTCATCAGATTAGGATGCATGCTCATAGGAGCCTTCCTTGATTAAATCTGGAAAAAACTTTTTTATAATAAATTATTGGAATAATATTTAAAGAAACTCTAAAATAACGTCCTGCAGGTGTAAAAATATGCAACCAAAAACATACATTTGTATGGAATAGAGAGCAATGTCAAATATGCCATCTGGTTATGTTAAAATCACAACGCCTGGTCGTTATGACATCATAACCACAATGCTCTGTGTTTATGACATCATAACCAAAATAGGTCATGGGAATAAGTTGATTTCAGTTTGCAGTTAAAGAGGTTGGCTATCAAAACAGCAGCAAGGTGAGAAATAAATCCGATAAATTGTAGTAATTTTCTATTTTTCTGTTCCTACCATGGACAGAAGTATGACATTGTGTTCTACATGGCACCAGTGGTGCACATAAACATTCATCATTTTACAGTTATTTAAATGTCAACTCCAACTCCCATGTCATGTCAAGACATACCTCAAATGTAACAGTTTCCTTGTTACCTTCACAGATGACAACGTTTTACATTTAAATCGCAGACTTTTCTACAAGGTATTTTATATCTTGTCAAAACACATTCGGCTCATGGCCAGGTGTCATTTCATCAGACCTACCTGTCCCGTTTGCTCCTGTGTGCACCCACAACATGCATCATCAGCACTTTCTTCCCTCCCATTTCCCTTCCTCCGCCTCTTCAGCCCGCAGGAGGCACACCTCCCGGCTGAGGTGCGCTGCTGGGAGGCATAATGCAGCAGTCGCCTCACCCCATGAAGGACGTTATACCTCAGGGGGGCATCATACACGATCTGCCGTAACCGGTGCAAACCGTGTTTATGCGAGGAGTGTGAGGGGGCATTTAGGGGGTCCTCACATCCCACTGCCCCTCCATACACACCCTCTGTGTCTTTCCCGCCCTCCCTGTCACCGTCCGGCTCATGGTCCGTGGAGCTGTCGACATCCCTCGTGTCGCACGCCCCACGTACTTCAGTCATTGCATCAAGCCGACTCACAGGCACGCAATCCAATGTATATCACAATCATAATCCAACCGCGACTGTCTTAAATTAAACTTGAAACACTGACACCTCGGTGTGCTAACTATCATGCTGGTAGACTCCCCAACGGTGCTGCATTGTTGCAAGAGCAGTTGCAAACACAATCCGTCACACAGTTGGTGGGGAGCATGCTTACATTCCCACTGCCTGTTTACTTTCCTCGCGTCTTTGTCACTGCTAGATTCCTGCTCCAACAGAGTGTAACCATGGCACACGCAACCGGGATCAATGTCCTGCGACAATAAATACTGCCAAAGTGCCTCGCTCTATGTACAAGCACGGCAAACAGCCATCAGTGGCATTCCAGTCTCAACAGCAACCATGGAACATGTTCCTGGGATCGAAAGAACGAACAGTGACAGGATTGAAACACTGGCCCCTGCCACTGATCCCCTCTACAGCAGCTGTGCTGGCCGACTGAAGTCTCCTACACTTGAGCAGGTCGGCCAGTCATGGCTCACTGGCCAATGAGACCACAGCTGGAGGCAGCCAGCAAGAGCTCTTGCTGTGTGTCTCTGTGGGAGTAGTCACCAGCACCACACTGTGTGTCTGAGTGCAGCCAGAGTAGCATGCCCATGCTAATGCAGGGGCCCCAGAGGAGAACAAAGGGACTCTGTGCCTGAGGCAGGGGCATTACCCAGCCACACAGCCTGTTGAATTCACCCTAACTCCTGGGTATTTCTACATGACAATGACATCACCTTGCCTGTGGTATACAACATGGGATATTTTGGTTTCACACGCCAACTAACCCTTTCATCAACCATAATTTATACTGGTATATGCAGTTGAGCAGTGCACTAATGCCCTGTTATCGTAGGTGTGCTCAGTTATTATCTACTATTAGATACGTAGATAAGACTCTGTATCTACTGTTGATTAGAGAATGGATCTCACCTGTATCTCCTCCAACAGCTGTAGTTTCCTCTGCCTGATGTCAGAGAGCAGCTGCTGCTCCTCACTCGTCAGGTCTGTAACAAAACAACACATTGTCACACTTTCCACATGTAACCTTGTATCAAGTTCATCAATTTGTCGTTGGTCTGCACCAATATATGCAGTATGCACTCACAGTCATGTTCAACCCTACATTCATAAATGAGAAGATGGTAAGAAAAGGAAGAAAAAGAGAACGGAGAAAAGTAACATAACTATGATGAAAAGCAACAGAAAACTAACAGAATGAAATTAACACATTTTATATCAAGAAATCAAGTCTGTTGTTTTTGTTGACATGTCAGACGTGAAAATGATCTCAATACAGATCCTCAACTTCTGTTTTGTTTCCTATTCTTTCCTCCCACCCAGCAACAGAAATAAATTAAGTTACTACATCTCAATCAAAAACACTTAACTAATTATTTACTTAATTTAAACATCTAAAAAACTTGTTCTTCCCTTCATTCCCACCACTACATCAGGTAGCTTTTTATCATCTTAGTGTTATTTTAGAAAGACACAGACTAATAGAGGTAAGTTTCAAACTGCAGGACAACACCGTACCATGGCTTATCACTCCTTTCACATGCACACACACACATGTAAGCACACACGCATGTAAGCACACACGCATGTAAGCACACACGCATGTAAGCACACACGCATGTAAGCACACACGCATGTAAGCACACACATGTAAGCCAACGCATGTAAGCACACACGCATGTAAGCACACACGCATGTAAGCACACATAAGCACACACACATCCACGCATGTAAGCACACACGCATGTAAGCATCCATGCATGTAAGCACACACACATCCACGCATGTAAGCACACACGCATGTAAGCACACACACATGTAAGCACACACACATCCACGCATGTAAGCACACATGCATCCACGCATGTAAGCACACACGCATGTAAGCACACACACATGTAAGCTCACACACATCCACGCATGTAAGCACACACGCATGTAAGCATCCACGCATGTAAGCACACACGCATGTAAGCATCCACGCATGTAAGCACACACACATGTAAGCACACACACATGTAAGCACACACACATGTAAGCATCCACGAATGTAAGCACACACGCATGTAAGCATCCACACATGTAAGCACACACACACATGTAAGCATCCACGCATGTAAGCATCCACGCATGTAAGCACACACACATGTAAGCACACACACATGTAAGCATCCACGCATGTAAGCATCCACGCATGTAAGCATCCACGCATGTAAGCACACGTACACATGTAAGCACACACGCATGTAAGCACACACACATGTAAGCATCCACGCATGTAAGCATCCACGCATGTAAGCACCCACGCATGTAAGCATCCACGCATGTAAGCATCCACGCATGTAAGCACCACACATGTAAGCACACATGCATGTAAGCACACACGCATGTAAGCACACACGCATGTAAGCACACACACATGTAAGCACACATGCATGTAAGCATCCACGCATGTAAGCACACACACATGTAAGCACACACACATGTAAGCACACACACATGTAAGCATCCACGAATGTAAGCACACACGCATGTAAGCATCCACACATGTAAGCACACACACACATGTAAGCATCCACGCATGTAAGCATCCACGCATGTAAGCATCCACGCATGTAAGCACACACACATGTAAGCACCACCATGTAAGCATCCACGCATGTAAGCATCCACGCATGTAAGCATCCACGCATGTAAGCACACACGCATGTAAGCATCCACGCATGTAAGCATCCACGCATGTAAGCATCCACGCATGTAAGCATCCACGCATGTAAGCACACACACATGTAAACACACACGCATGTAAGCATCACACATGTAAGCATCCACGCATGTAAGCATCCACGCATGTAAGCATCCACGCATGTAAGCACACATGCATGTAAGCATCCACGCATGTAAGCATCCACACATGTAAGCACACACGCATGTAAGCATCCACGCATGTAAGCATCCACACATGTAAGCACACATGCATGTAAGCATCCACGCATGTAAGCACCCACGCATGTAAGCATCCACGCATGTAAGCATCCACGCATGTAAGCACACACACATGTAAGCATCCACGCATGTAAGCATCCACGCATGTAAGCACCCACGCATGTAAGCATCCACGCATGTAAGCACACACGCATGTAAGCACACATGCATGTAAGCACACATGTGCAAGCATGCACACGCACAAACACTGAAAAAATGGTGGCTCTGTCAAGCACATGCTTCTGTAATCTTTAAGCATCAGCCAAACAGTGTCTGCACAGCCACAGCTGCAGTGAACACAGTCACACACTACGTATATTTACACTTAGTGCAACACAGCTGTGTCTTGACAGGCATAATGAACTGTGATTGAAAAATATGTGACACTACGAGACACGCTCCATTTAACACGACCACCATTGTATCTGTAAGAGCACCTTTCATCTCTAGCACTGAATAGATCTTTACATTATACTGGTGATATCTGCAACATTGTGTCTTACACAGGTAAAATTCTTATATAACGCTTCAGATGTCCTTACGATAAACTTAATTGTTATATAATACGTAACTGTCCTTAGGACAAGTCATCTAGCCAAGTGCTTTGCACTTCACCCAAACAGACTGGTTCATCGCAATATCAGTTCTTTGTAACACATTCAGCTGTGTTACAATCACTACACAAAACGTATTTGTTGATGCAATTCCGCCACTTATTTATCCACGTACTGAGTTACAGTAGTACTCATCCACTCTTAGTGAACTGAAGCAACATGGAATTAAATGGCGAGTTCTATGTTCCAGTACAACTTGCTTAGGAGCAACACATGTAATGTGTAGGTTATAAAATCATAGAAGTTGGTTGTGTTTAACCTACATTCAGTCACCAATGTTGTGCTGGAACCTCCTCCCGAATTCATCGTACTTCGCGAGAGAACGTGACGGCAGAAATGGATGCGTGTCGTGCGACTACCCTTGGTCACTACGACTACTTACAAGAGCACTTGATCCAAGCACACACCCACGTCTAATGGTAATCACATCACGCAACCCCCTCGACTACACCGTACACTCCAGCAAACACACAAGGTCCAAGGACCGATGAGTGTTTGTTAGTGGACATTAATTCAAGTTATTTTAAAATGTTGAATATTCATGGGAATGTGCGATATGATGACGTACATTGTATTGGTGTTATCAACATACCAAGCTCTCTTGAAAACCACATGGAAAAGTTCTATGTTTTGAAAACTGTCAGCCCTGCAATATGTTTAGCAATTTAAGATGTTACAACAAACTGAATTGTTTTGACTAATGAAACAAAAGTAAGCACTTTCATTAAACAGAATGTGGATATTGCTTAAACTCTACACACCCTGCATATATAGACCCCATACAACTGTATATAATTACGATGGAGCGGCCTAACCAGTACAGAATCCTAATTAACAATCCACACTGGCATACCTAAAGCATGGGTACTTAGTAATTGTTTGTCTCTAAGATTACCCTGGTACTTCAAATCATAACCCTTCAAACTGCTAGTACAACTCACTGAGCAGTCAGTGGTGTGACACTTATGTTTGCTAGGTGAAATTCCAAAATTCCTGACAGGTGTCACTGCTCTGTCATAGATGGGAAGGCTCCCAAATGCTGCCCAGGGGCTAACCACCCACAAAGCAGTGCAGTCTGTAAGGGCAGGTGGCGTAGTTAAGATCCCATGCAAGATGTCAGCTGACAAGGGCACAATACAGGGTGTCATCTACACCGACATGACACAAGCCATTATCGCATCAATCAGTAGCATGCTGTCACCTAGGGTGCAGCTTGCAAGATGATTTTTCGAGACAAAGCACACAATTGTCCTGGTTTTTGATCATTTTTATGCCTCAGTTGTGTGGTATGAATAGTTCAGTATGTGATCATTATGCTTTTTCCCCCACTTTCACTTGTTTTGGTCGCACAATATGAATAGTTCAGTGCATGCATCACCGGTTGTCGGTTGGCAATAACATTAGTTTTCATTCCAAAAGAGGATCTATTTATATTCCTGTTCTAACACAATTAAACACCCGATTTCCATTTTGTCTAGCTAAAACATTTGAAACAACATATATTATGAAATGACTAATGCTCAAGATTTAAATTTAGACTTGTTCACTATTATTCTATGCATAGTAACTATTAGCGTGAGATGATATCATGCAGTTAACATTTTTTGGCAGAAATTCCAAAAATGTAATTTACCGGGTGTATGGTAGTGTGGGTGCGTGCGTGCGTGCGTGCGTGCGTGCGTGTGCGCGTGCGTGCGTGCGTGTACATGTGTTTGTGAGCGCAGTATAATGTCAGCTTGACATATGACCCATTTCATGTAAATAGCCTATTGAGGTGTTGTATTTGTACCCGAATCTACATCCACAGAACTGATTCTATTGCTGTCTGTATTGACATATTAGCATGTTTTAATTTATGATGCATAGGTAAAATTTTTAATCAATATTCAAATTTGTATAGAAAGATCAAAGGGTCATTTGTATCATGGAACTTAGAAATTAACTTACAAAATTCCAGACTAAATAAAATACATTTTCTTAAATTAAGGGATGGTGACAGGAGTTCCTCAATGGCACAGGACCTGCGGGTGGGTTGCTTTTTCATCACAATGGGTCATGGAGAACAAATGGATAGAGGCGCCACCTATTGGATGAGACATACATTAATTATATTGACACAGACGTCATAACAGCTGCACCAGAATGGTGAGAGGAGGGTCAACCAGTACTACCATGGCTGTATTAACACTCTAGTCTTACTGCTAGGATTAGGTGCCTGACAAGAACAGATCACTCCGTAGGCTCTTCCCATTTGTGATAAACTGTTGCTACTTCCTGCCCATGGCTGATAGAGCCGTGCCCTGCCCATGGCTGATAGTGCCGTGCCCTGCCCATGGCTGATAGAGCCGTGCCCTGCCCATGGCTGGTAGAGCCGTGCCCTGCCCATGGCTGATAGTGCCGTGCCCTGCCCATGGCTGATAGTGCCGTGCCCTGCCCATGGCTGATAGAGCCGTGCCCTGCCCATGGCTGGTAGAGCCGTGCCCTGCCCATGGCTGATAGTGCCGTGCCCTGCCCATGGCTGATAGTGCCGTGCCCTGCCCATGGCTGATAGTGCCGTGCCCTGCCCATGGCTGATAGTGCCGTGCCCTGCCCATGGCTGATAGTGCCGTGCCCTGCCCATGGCTGATAGAGCCGTGCCCTGCCCATGGCTGATAGAGCCGTGCCCTGCCCATGGCTGATAGTGCCGTGCCCTGCCCATGGCTGATAGTGCCGTGCCCTGCCCATGGCTGATAGTGCCGTGCCCTGCCCATGGCTGATAGTGCCGTGCCCTGCCCATGGCTGATAGTGCCGTGCCCTGCCCATGGCTGATAGTGCCGTGCCCTGCCCATGGCTGATAGTGCCGTGCCCTGCCCATGGCTGATAGTGCCGTGCCCTGCCCATGGCTGATAGAGCCGTGCCCTGCCCATGGCTGATAGAGCCGTGCCCTGCCCATGGCTGATAGAGCCGTGCCCTGCCCATGGCTGATAGTGCCGTGCCCTGCCCATGGCTGATAGTGCCGTGCCCTGCCCATGGCTGATAGTGCCGTGCCCTGCCCATGGCTGATAGTGCCGTGCCCTGCCCATGGCTGATAGGCCGTGCCCTGCCCATGGCTGATAGTGCCGTGCCCTGCCCATGGCTGATAGAGCCGTGCCCTGCCCATGGCTGATAGTGCCGTGCCCTGCCCATGGCTGATAGAGCCGTGCCCTGCCCATGGCTGATAGTGCCGTGCCCTGCCCATGGCTGATAGAGCCGTGCCCTGCCCATGGCTGATAGTGCCGTGCCCTGCCCATGGCTGATAGAGCCGTGCCCTGCCCATGGCTGATAGTGCCGTGCCCTGCCCATGGCTGATAGAGCCGTGCCCTGCCCATGGCTGATAGTGCCGTGCCCTGCCCATGGCTGATAGTGCCGTGCCCTGCCCATGGCTGATAGAGCCGTGCCCTGCCCATGGCTGATAGAGCCATCAGTCAAATCCAGCAATTTTCAAAATGGTTATTGTGATTTTTGAGCTCATTTTGGATCATCATAAATCTTATGTCTTACAGCTTTACCTGAAGAACTGTCCATCCATCATTTTTATGGGTTAAAATTCAAAAAGCTTATTTCAATTACGTTGTCAATTATGAATTAGAAATGGGTGTTATGCTTGTGTATGGATGGATTATTATGTATTTTTGGACTAACATTTTTGTTTCACTACACTAACGTACTAGTTACAAGACCACCCCTAGGTATTCTGTCCATTGATTTTATAGAAACTTTATTCAAGTGCCTCACTCAGTGACATGTCACCATCTGGTGGTCATTGTGCTCACTGTCACCGGCTGTTGTAGCAGAAGGCGGATTCAGGAAACTTTCTGCTTTCCAGGTGACAACAGAAGGACAAAGACATCACGTGTCATCTGATCTATGCCATGCACAAAAGGACACAGCCACCTGCTAGATATCAATTAATACTTAATAGCAGAGCAAATTAGGTATTTTCTATGTTCACAAGAGGGAGACAGAGAAAGGTTGGCAGATTTCTGAAGAAATGTGAAGACCCACGGATGTCTATATCATTAAAAATATCAAACACTTTTGCAATGGTCAGACCAACAAAAGTTTTTCGTTTCAAGAAAATAAATAATGCAGCAAAACGGCTTTTTTTCAAAAGAAACTCCACTCAGCTGGAAACTGTGGAAACGTGGCTTCTGTACACTAGAAACTAGAATACAATAATGATTAGCCATAGGATATTTTTAGTAAGAATTACTGTATGCATGGCCCAGATCATGGATACACTCAATGTTGGTACTGTATGATTAAATCTGCTAAATAAACAGAACATTTTATTTTGTGTGCTATGTCGATATAACTGAGTTTTCTGCTGGGTTTTGAATGAACATTATAATATGGTCATATTTTCTTTTAACAATACCAAGTTCAACTTTCAAACTGAACCCACAAAAATTTGGCTCCCAAGGAGGAATTTATAACAATTAAGCACAAACATATGCTAGCTGGATTATTGTTAAACAGACCTGGGGTGATCCTATTCTGGAATTGGAATCAAAGGGTTGTGTATACCATGAATAATACTGTAACTTCATGACCCCTATATGGCCCAGTTGTATAAATTGGAGGAGCTTGTGAATAAAGCTGGCGTTTACAATCTGAACAAGAAGATTGGAACACTGCATTAATTAATTGAAGGGAAACAAAAGTCAATGTTTTGATCATATGGGGTTAAGAGTTAAAAAAAAAAACTTCCAACAACAATCATATGTTTAACGTCAGTGGTTTACCAGGAAAACAATCTAGAACACATAGCCATAGAAAGTCTATAGACTACGCCATTTTAGAAACAAAATGACCTAGTTAAATCTTCTTGGTCGCGTGAACTGTGCATGCATGCGTATTATTATCTGTTACTTTCTGGCCTAACCACGAAAACAAGCGTCAACCTTCTCCTCACATTTCTTACATACATATACTGCATTACAAAAAAATCACTTGTATTCCTTTAACGAAGATAATTCACAAACGAAACGAAACTTCAACTACCGTAAACTCGCTATTATAAGTTAGCTTTACACAAAACACTGCTAGATGGCGCGTTTGTGCACGCGAATATTTATAAACCTTACTGCATTCGCATGCGCAAATTAGTTTAATTAATTATAAATAATATAATAATAATTAGCAGCATCACTATGATCTGCAGAAAATTTTAAATGGCAAACAAAGGCAACGCTCTGGTGATATGGGCCTAAATGAGTTGATAACAAGTAACAATTTAATATAAAAATACATAATTTTAATAGTTTATTTTATATAGCGCCAAATCCATAATTGTTTGTAGCGCTTCATAACATACTGTTATTAAAGTATAAGCAATAAGAAGAATGCTACCCACAGGTAATATTTTAAAATAAATATAAAAAATACAAGTGTCTGCATAATTATCTAAAATTGCCTATTAGTCATAAAAGAGGTATGGAAATTACGTGTTGTTCAATGATGTCACATTGTTTATTTTACCAATATTTCTATAAACATCCCGCGTGTACTGCGAGCATGCAAGTTTATATGACATAAGCGATGTTTTAGCAATAATAACTAAAACAATAACATATTATTATTTTTAAATGCACCAAAACCTTATTTTTCTACCACTATATATTTCCCATATATTCATATTTTGTTTTAATTTCAGTGATTTATTGTCCCAATAATTAATAAAGTGTCTAGTCCAAAAATAATTATTATTACATATCTGGTGGTGGAAATATCATTCATAAGTAGAAAAAAATAGCTTCAATAATATTTTCTTATGCACAACGTGTGTGTGTATATGCTGAATGAAAAATATTGTTACATCGTAATTATTTTACCATTTTAATTATATATTACCTTTACATTAATTTATCACTATTGTTGTGATGGAATTTGTATGGGTTCTTTTTAATACTGATAGGTCACTTTAGTTAATTATATAGTAAAATATTATCTGTGGGTAGTTTTCTTCTTAATGTATTTTTTAATAGCAGAATATTGTGAAGCGCCACAACTATGGATGTGGCACTATTTAAATAAAATATTATTATCTTATAATAAAACTTATTATTTCCTGCAAATCAGAGTGATGATAATAATTAATTATTATTATTATATTATTTATAAGTAATTAAATTATTTTGCGCGTGCGAATGAAGTTTATAAATAGTCGCGTGCACAAACGTGTTGTCTGACGGCATTTTGTGTAATGCTAACTTATGTAGCATTTTTACGGTACCGCAGAGCGGCCAACGAAGTTGTCGTCGAGATCTGCGTGTTTGTTTTGCAAATTTTCTTTGTTAGAGGAATGCAAGTGATTTTATTTTATAACGTAATGTATGTATATATTTGTAAGATAGGTGAGAAGTTTGGCGGGTGGTGGAGGTCGTTTTCATGGTTGGGTCAATCGAACCTGGTCGTCTGTCATCTGCACTGTGTCTGTCCCAACAAATCAACTGATAACTGGACTACTGTCTCAGTTCTGGTCGATTCAAAGGGTAACAAAAAGACAGCTTACTGATACTGTCTTTCACTGTACTGTTGCTACAATCGTATGAGGAACAGTGTGGCATATTGCTGTCGCGATTTCGTTGTAAACCGACGTAAGGCACTTTTAGCAAACCGCTTGGCTCTCTGTTATGACAGCTGAACCAGCAGGCGACTTTATGACCTAATACTTTTCCAAAGTGCAGATAGAAGCTGGGTTTTGATTGGTTGCATGGACCAAGATGTTTGTGATTTAACTAGATTTACTCACTTTAACACCACTTTCTGAGGAAACTATTAATGCAATTTTTTTATTGTAGATGCAAATGGTTAGTTGGGTAAACTCTTAGGTGCATAACACAAAACCATTGCCTTTTTTGCCATGTAATGTGGGTCATGAGTGGAGTCTGAATCACTAGAGTTCGTTCATCCAGAGGGCGGTCATTAGACATGAGTATTCAAGAAGGTAGACTAGATATAATGTATTCGTGATAATCTGATTATGATAACAACTAACAACTATTTGGCAACAAATCCTGCCAACAACAGCACTATATTTGGCGTACAGCAAGTTCTAGTTTACCAAGCAGTCATTAACCCAAGTAATCTATAAATAGAAGAAACGGGTGTACCCCAGGGTGTCCTTAATTGGTTAGGTACTGAACTGCGAATCAGTTTCCTAATTAGCCACAAAACAACAGCAGTGGGAGTAGGCAAGGCAGCCATGAATCCAGTTTACTTCCTAAGTGTCTACCACCGCAAAATGTACTACACTGAGAATAATTAGAATTACTGTCTCTGTGATTTGAATGTTGTAGCAAATATACATTTAATAAAACCAGTGAACATCTTTGATACTAAAAATCTTGTTTGTGTGATGAGTGGTTACAAGTGAAATGTAGACTACCCGTAGTGGTGACAACTGGTGACTTTGTCATCCACTCACACAAACAGCATGCATAGTTGCATACATACAATATCTACAGCAACCCTAACCCCCATTGATGAACACTGGGCAACTGTTTTGGATTGCCAGCAGTTAAGCTGATGGACTTAGGTTGAACAGGACACGTAATGGATGTCACACAGTCCACAAAATGCAATGGAATGCACAAATCGATAAGACAATGATACAAGTCATATACTGGATCAGCCACCAGAGCCAAGGTCCAAGCTACAACCAGCCCATGGATGCTCCAGACTTGTATCCCCATTACTCGCCAAATCTAGGGATCAGTCAGTGAGACCAATTCAGAGTTAAATGTGTTTAATCACAATATGTTGCAGTGTCATCAAGTTGGTCTCTATGGTACAGAGGTCATATCAGATGGAGATGAGATGCTGTCATTCAACTGCTGAAATGATGCTTGTTCACTGCATTTAACTACATTACACAATTACTCAGACAATTAACTGCAATAACAGGCATGCTATGCCATGATAACAACATCGACAAAAAAGGTTGTAGTATTCTTTTAGTGAGTTAAAATATAAACTATATGTTTTTAATTTGTTAAAGTGTTCATAGTTACGTATTGCTGGTCTACTACGTCTGTCTTGTTATGCAGATAACTGACCAGACTTCTGGCCAGTTTTTGTGGCATCACAAACATGTTGCTTAGACACATCCAGACAGTCAACCGTGTTCATTTTTACATTTGTTATTTGACGGCTAGTCCCGGTGACCAAGACCTAGGAATATTGGATGGCTATGGAAAAAACCTAGGCGAGTGATAAATTGCTCACCTAAATATGCGAAACAATTTAGGCGAGCAATTTTTTTTATCCACAGGTGGCATTCTATGTTATCTGTGTGGCGGCGCCACTGTATAGTCGTGTTATGTGGCTGGTTGAATTATGCATTTTTATGCAGTTTTTAATATGTAGTTACTTACTTAGCATCTTGTTTTTGCATATGTACATTATCATTTACTATGGCAGTCATCTTATTAACGTTAAGAGACCAGCCCCTGGTGTGTCGTAGACTGGTGACGGGAGCAGTTATCGTAATTATTGCGAGCGATAAATCGCTCCCTAGATGGGTGATTTGTGCGAAGTGATTGCTCACCTTAAAAATGAAACACTGGCTACGCCACCTGGATGTAGTGGTTTAATACTAGTGCTGGTTCGATATTCGATATATCGAAGTATCACGATACTTGCGAAAGTTCGATACCGATATTTAGTGGTATCGCGATACTTCGATATTTTTGGTATCGAACGCCCACTGTTCGATACCTTCGATACTTGACATCGAGTCCATTCGACGACATCGATGCAAAGACGCAACATCGTTGTTGATGACGACGTTGTTTACGGGAGCTATCACTACAGCGCTTCGCAGCCTAAATTGACTTAGGCGTGGTTGTTTAAAAATAATATAACATAAAATGTGAATTGTTTTCTAAAACTTTATTATTGTAGAGTTACTTTGTATAATAACTGTTTTCTGTGAGCGACCTTAGCCTAGGTCAGACTTCGCTTAGCCTCGTTATCCAAACCAAGGTTCGTACGTGATGCTCTCGTTTGGTGGCACTACCATGCCATCTTTCTCCCTACTTTACTTACGCATACAAAAACACACATCCTATAGCATTTTTAAAGAGTGTTTATTGCAAGCAATAGTATTTATGAAACTAGGTTAATAATAATAATATTGTTAATATAAATAATTATTCGAGCGCGATGCGGAGGCTTTGTTTATCCGGGTTCCGTTTGGTGGCGCTGTTTTGTTGTTTGGTGGCGCCACCATTTGCCATACACGACGTCCACAACCAAGACGAACGACAACATGTCGCAACGTTCATCGCTAATTTGGCATTTTTCCAACAAAGACTGTCTGCTATGCTAGAAACGATAGCGGGGAAATACATCGAATTTGACGAAACATGTCACTAATCAAGAAGTGGACAGTCAACGTCGCATTGCCATTGACTCGAGAACATGTTCTGTCGAAATATTCGACAATGAGCAAGCAGTGGACATCAAGTTACAGTCGAAGCGAATCGCCATCGGTTGCCGAATCTACTAAGTAACTGCAGCCACAGGGTCAAGAAGTGACATATACGACGTGACTGATTAACGATGACGATTCGCTTACTGCATCTACTGTCACTGTGACACTGGCACTGGCCAAACAGGTTCACCACTGGCAGAGCCAGAGGTAGTGGAAGAAACTGACCTGTTCTTGAAAACAGTTGCAAAAACATAATGTGGCTTGTTATGTGTACTTGATAACGTGGTAATTTAAGTTTTATACTGTATATATAAAAATATTGGTGTGAACTGGGAAGTACAATTGTAATTGTAATTAATATTTTGTTCTATTATTAATTAGTGTTATTTTATTGTAATCATCTATACAGTTTTGATGGTAAATCACAATTATCTTCATGATAGAATTAATAATAAAAAAGTTATAACAGTGAGGGTTCCGCTGTGCTGGCAGTGACACTATTGTAAGTGATAGGTGCTTTTATATAATAATAACATATTATCTGTATGTTTCATTTGTTTCAGCTGTATTTGTTGATGGTCATTTTAGGAGACCCATTGACTTGAAATTAAGCTGCTATATTAAAGTGTATTTACAAACAGCTGGGGTGAAGTACTGTTATTAATTTTAAATAATTCAGTGCAATTAATTTATTTGTCACTAGGTATTTTATTGCAGTTGTCTTTATTGTTTTAATATTATATTACAGTTACCTTTTAGTTTTACAACAGTAATCAATTATATTGAAACTGTTGTTTGTGTACTTACATAAATTGAAAATTGCATATTAATCATTGTTTGCATGACTATAAAAATGTCACATATTTCCCTACAAGTGAAACATTTTGTGTTTCTGTGGCATTAGTCTGAGTGGATAGTAGTGTTTCTTTGGAGATCTCTACTGTACTGAATTACACTTATAAGGTAAATTTCGAGTATCGACTAAAAATCTGGAATCGATTGATATCGAAGAATTCTCATATCGAACCAGTAATATATCGATCGGTATCGAAGAATTCTGGTATCGAGCCAGTAATATATCGATCGGTATCGAAGAATTTTGATATCAAACCAGCACTACTTCTGTTGCATACTGTGCTTCTACTGGGAACTGTGTTCTATGTGAAAATTAGACTTAATTACAGTATCGAGTATCGAACAAAATTCAGGTATCGATCGGTATCGAACAAAACCTGGTATCGAACCAGCACTATTTAATACATTACACAAAATCTAATCATTTGAGCTGCGCTGTTTCAAGGCATTTTATGATTATAGGGTTTCATAAACAGAACACGCTAGGCGAAAAAGCCAGTAATGCTACTAAGCTTAATTTGACAACTTTTGTCAATGTATAAATTCCACTAGTGTAACTAATCGTGCAATGTGATATTTTATGCAGTTTTTAGAAAAAACTGAACAAATTTGTTAATAATGATTATATATATGCTACATATCTAAATCCAAAACATATTACATGTTTCAATCAATCGTGTGCAAACAATCTGTTAGAAAAGTTGTTTTCATCAAAGTACATGTACTTATGAAAGTAGACCAACAATTTAATCCAAATCTGTTAGAAGATGCCTGCTTTAAAAATGTGCTATTCTATGCATATGCACCCTATAATGTCTACTATGCTTACGGTACAGCCAGAGCATGTCATGTGAATCAATGCAAGTTTACCGGTACATAATGTATTAAAACAGACTGAGAGCATTAGAACACCAGGTTTCAATAGCATGATTTTTGACCTGGCATGAATAGTTGGATCAGGGCTATGTAATATGTATACCAGACTATTTAACATTAACCTGGATGGCACAGGGATGACGGGGGTGTGGTCAAAATGCACTGCTGCCTAGTCCCAATGCTCCAACCACTTGGTCGCAAATTAGTCACAATGTAAACCAACAGGATGGGTGCAATGCTCTACTTTTGGTCAGAATGTCCTACTTTGGTGATAACGACAGGACCTGGTCGGTTTTATTTAATAAATAACTGTTTATCGATTATAAAATGTTATGGCAACTCCGAAGGTACAACAACTTATTTCATTATCGCTCACGCGTCATGTATTTCTGTGTTCCACTTCTACTTATTTTCAGCTCTCTGAAAACTTCAGTTCTATATATTAATTATGCATTTAATATGTAACGTTTTAATATCTATAGTTGTATTATCTATTATAGGCATAGGTTTGACAATTGAATAGTTCAATCACTGATGCATTCTGACCAAAAGTGGTGCATTGCAACGATACCACTGGAGCATTATCATTATGACTATACCAGTGGACAGGGCTCAACATTGGCACACAACGCGTGTTTTTAAGCTGTTGGGCCAGTTCGGGCGCCCGCTTTTTTAATTCTACTGGCCCGGTGGGCCAGTGGTTTCAATCCCCTACTGACCACCGTCGACGTTTCCATAACCCGACCCTTCACAGAAAATAGAATGACCAAGGTTAATAACATTAGTTTATTTATAAATTAACGTTCGTTTTGTTACATTTTATCTATAACTTATTACGCAATGTTGGCATGCGTACACGAAGACTTCCATGTACTGTGGAAGTCATATTTTGTAAACACCCGCATGATTGGCGAATTGCGGGAATCGCTCATTATTCACCCAATCAGCGATCTTGTTACACGTTGCCGTTGGCTATGGGTGGTAGGCGATGTTGTTGTTGTCTGCATGATAAAACACTAGTTCACATTCCGTAATGGAAAGACATCTACGTAATTATACTGTGAAACGTTTAACAGTGTTGTAAAAGACCATTCCTGCAGCGGTCGATTTTGTAAAACAATCTCCTACTGACCACCGTCGACGTTTCCATAACCCGACCCTTCACAGAAAATAGAATGACCAAGGTTAATAACATTAGTTTATTTATAAATTAACGTTCGTTTTGTTACATTTTATCTATAACTTATTACGCAATGTTGGCATGCGTACACGAAGACTTCCATGTACTGTGGAAGTCATATTTTGTAAACACCCGCATGATTGGCGAATTGCGGGAATCGCTCATTATTCACCCAATCAGCGATCTTGTTACACGTTGCCGTTGGCTATGGGTGGTAGGCGATGTTGTTGTTGTCTGCATGATAAAACACTAGTTCACATTCCGTAATGGAAAGACATCTACGTAATTATACTGTGAAACGTTTAACAGTGTTGTAAAAGACCATTCCTGCAGCGGTCGATTTTGTAAAACAATCTTGGAATAAAGAGGGCAAGTGTTTTGGACAGCATTCATACTGTCACCGGCGCACGTGGGCTTTTGGCCTCGCACACAGATGCGATGTTTACATAATCTTAGGCTAGCCTGTCATTAAATGGGGCACGGGTTATCTGCGTTCTAATGCTAATTTATCATGGTATCACGTATGCCTGATTCTGCAGTAACAGTTTTTAGGCACAACCAAAGCTAAGAATGTTTTTCATGACAGACAACTATAATTTCAAGCCCCCAAGCTACCTGTCAAAACAGTCAAAGTTATGAATTCGACTTTGCCCACTTTGCTTTAGTCTCAATGCAATTATGCAAAACAAACTATTAATAGAAAGTGTCAACGAGTAAATCAATTGTTAATATTAAACATGAAAAAGTTTGTTTTTATAATGTCCGAGCTCATAAAATGGCCTACAATGCAGGTTGTAATAATTAATATTGTATTTTCACGTTTTTTAAATATTATTTTTAGAATTTCTACTGACTTTATTATGTAATATGTAGAAGAGACACAACACTGACAGAAGACGTTGACTATAGTCATTGAGGTTGATATTTAATTCATTAAAATATGTACTAATCCATGTAATAGTCTATAAATGTGCTAAAATTGTAGTGTGAAAGTACTGACACCACGACTAAAACATCTCATTTAACGTGGCATTTTCTCTTTTTATTGCTGCAGTCTGAAAAATTTACATTTAAAAAACATGCAACATAACAGCTTCAGAAAGTCAATCATGATGTCACTCCTGTCGAAATTTCTAAAGCGATGGGCACCTCGGTAGCAGCATATTTTGTTTATAATATTTGGGTCAGTAACTTTTTTGTGGGGCCAGTAAGTTTTCAAATCTACTGGTCACCCGGGCCAGTGGATACAAAAGCTTAATGTCAAGGCCGGAGTGGAGCATTGCGACTATGTGTTTGGAGCATTGCAACTAGGTTTTGTGCATTCAGGAAGTGAGGCATTCAGGCACTGGGTACACCGATCATAACGATATCAGACACAGCTGCTCGTTTGTCCTGCTTCCTGGAGTCTTCAGTCTTGACGTGAAGAGTTTTGTAACTTGTCTTGTTAGAAACTCTATGGTGACATTTTTGTCATCAACATTTGACCGATACCTCAGGTACTTTCATAATCATATGTTATTTGTGGTCATAATAGGGGCACCACATAGGTCGTGACTATAGTTATTATTATATCTATATGGGATCCATCTATATCGGTCGAAGGACGTGAGTCATCACGGGATGGTGTCATGAGAGTTTCTAAGTCGTGTGATGCCCTTAGTTGAACACCGTAAACAATGAAACTACGCGAAAACGGGAAAGCGCGAATCAGAATACTTACCAGATTCGTTGAAACAACCATCTTGGCTCTGCATTGTCGTAAGTTACGATTATGATATAATACTGAAGCCTTTTTACCTATTTAGATCATCTCAAAACATCAACTACTGATGACTTCACATCCGGGCACCACTCGGGTAACTCTCAACCATGCGAGAACTCAACGTTATTTTTTATTCTGAGTGATGTTACTTATATTTTTAATGGTTGTGCGTCGCGTTTTCTAACTTATTTATTATAACATGTATTTTAATGACAATACTGAAAATAACGTTAGTGACACCTTTGTTTTGGCAGTTTGAGTTCCTGTTTTGGGTGGTTTCTCGTCCACGGTGTGGCGCCACGTTTGTAGGCAGCATCGAAGATGAATCTTGCTAGCGTTTATCAATCTGTATGTCGCGATCCCAGGTGGGTCGCGGGTCATTGGCATGGGGGTCGCGAGATGTCTGTTAATGTCAGTCATAAAAGGGCATATTAATATTCGCCAGGCGGAGGAGACATCTCCTCCCCTGGCGAATATGTGCTACCATAATGTGGAAGATTCTTCATCCAACCCTGACCATTGGCCACGTACGTTAGCCGGGTGGCCGCTGGTGAGAGGTAGTTTGTATTAGAAAACGCTATATTGCAATGAAAATGTGGCCGTATAATCCGGGTGGCCGATGGCGAGGGGGCCGCATAAGAAGGGGACTACTGTATATGCGTGAAGTTTCAGAGCTAGTGTATAAAGTATCTGCAAAGTTCAATATGTACACATCGCACTCAGCTGTGTATTCATATAAAATAATACACATGATTATATCAGAGTTCGGCGTGTTTGTAAACACGTTCTGGTTGCCCGATGATATTCCCTGGGTCAACACTTAGAGGTGTGAATAGATGCGGCCGGCCGAAACAAGAGACAAGTTGCTGCGGTGATCGAAGCGGCATCGGTAGCTGGCGCTCCCGTTCCTGTTGCGTCATTTTGTACCGGGCGACGTTCGTGGGGCGTGGCATAGACTGGCTGTCCGAGCACGCGTGGCTGTCCGTTGAACGATTATGGGATGTGACGAATATGATGCGCCGAGCAAGTCAAACTACAAAGAATCAATTTGAACATGTTCTAAGCTGATATAGTTCTAAGTAATGGTTTAATTTGAAAGAAATGATCTTACTAATAACATTCAAAGTCGTCAAAATGGCATCGATTGATGGCTAGATTACCCGGACGTGAACCAGCACCATGACATTTAAGGTGGGTAAAGGTGGAACAGAACTAGATGCTCTTTAAGGTGTTTACCCAGCCAATACATTGCTAAGAAGGTCCACCTGGCGTTATGCTCTTAATTAATTGCAGAACTTTTTTGACAAATAGAGATTCTATTTTAGTTCTAATATCTATAATATTAAGACCTCCGTCCGCAAATGTGTTTAATATTGATTTTCTTTTAAAAGCTTCGGGTTTACTGTTCCAAAGAAATGGATATGCCAATTTTTCACCACCTTGTTTGGTACTGAGTTAAGACTCCCTATGTGCCAAATGGAGCTGCACAGCACAAATTGCATTGTGATACTTTCCCCCTAAATGATAATTCCATCCTGCTTGTTCAACAAATTTTCGAAATTAGAAATAACTTTCCCCGAAGTCGTTTTATCGGCTTCTTTTGTACCTGTATATACACTGTATATTTTTGGGAAATCAATTACTAGTCCACTTTAGTCCATCAGGTTCAACTAAGAGGACCCGGTTCGAATCCTGTGCTGCCTTTCCCCTGACACTGTTGCACTTATTCTGCCATCCAGATTCTTTCCAGCGACTTCAACATATGGCTTAGCAACGTAGTGCCTCAATGTTTTCCCGGATCATGCACATCTCCCTTTATTTTCTACATTTGGACACTTAGCCCCGTTCTTTATTCCTCTGTGAACTTCCCGTCTCTCTTGAAGGTGTTCAGTAATTTTTTTGTCGATCATCTTCCAACTCGCTCAGTCACCGCCACCGCCAACATCTCTACTCGCACTTCACCAATGCATGTTTATCTTTCTAAGTAGGCGTAAACCGTAAGAATGGCCCGGGCTGTGACAAGTGTGGGTGTGTGGGTGTGTGGGTGTGTGGGTGTGTGGGTGTGTGGGTGTTGCGTGTGCGTGCGTGTGTATGTGTATGTGTATGTGTATGTGTATGTGTATGTGTATGTGTATGTGTATGTGTATGTGTATGTGTATGTGTATGTGTATGTGTTGTGTGTATGTGCGCGTGCGCGTGCGTGCGTGCGTGTGCGTGTGCGTGTGCGTGTGTGTGGTCTGTGTGTGTGGGGTGTGGTGGTGTGGGTGTGTGTGGGGGTGCGTGTGCGTGCGTGCGTGCGTGTGTGTGTGTGTGTGGTGTGGGTGTATGTGTGTGGGGGGGTGCGTGTGCGTGTGTGTGTGTAACTTAGGTCTACCGGTTTACTTTTCCCAAAGACTCAGTTGTATTCGGGTTATTCAAAATTTGTGATTCGATACAATCCCGGCCAACTATCAATATCTGTAATATTTCAATAAACAGTATACGCCAAAACAATTATGTCTGTGCTGCATGTTACGGAACAAAATATAGTTTACTTTTCCAATAATGCTACATCCATTAAGATATAAACTAAATAAAACTTGAACATTAAATTATTACTCCCTCCCTTCCTGCCTCCCTCCCTGCCTCCCTCCCTGCCTCCCTCCTTGCCTCCCTCCCTCCCTGTCTCCCTTTCTCTATCTCTATCTCTGTCTCTGTCTCTGTCTCTGTCTCTGTCTCTGTCTCTGTCTCTGTCTCTGTCTCTGTCTCTGTCTCTGTCTCTGTCTCTGTCTCTGTCTCTGTCTCTCCTCTCCCTCTCCCTCTCCCTCTCCCTCTCCCTCTCCCTCTCCCTCTCCCTCTCCCTCCCCCCTCTCTCTCTCTCTCTCTCTCTCTCTCCCTCTCTCTGTCTCTCTCTCGCTCTCTATCTCTCGCTCTCTGACTCTCGTTCTCTGTCTGTCGCTCTCTGTCTCGCTCTCTGACTCTCGTTCTCTGTCTGTCGCTCTCTGTCTGTCGCTCTCTGTCTGTCGCTCTCTTTCTCTGTCTCTGTCTCTGTCTCTGTCTCTGTCTCTGTCTCTGTCTCTGTCTCTGTCTCTGTCTCTGTCTCTGTCTCTGTCTCTGTCTCTGTCTCTGTCTCTGTCTCTTCTCTCTCTCTCTCTCTCTCTCTCTCTCTCTCTCTCTCTCTCTCTCTCTCTCTCGCTCTCTATCTCTCGCTCTCTGACTCTCGCTCTTTGTCTCTCGCTCTCTGACTCTCGCTCTCTGTCTCTCGCTCTCTGACTCTCGTTCTCTGTCTCTCGTTCTCTGTCTCTCGCTCTCTGTCTCTCGTTCTCTGTCTCTCGCTCTCTGTCTCTCGCTCTCTCGCTCTCTGTCTCTCGCTCTCGCTCTCTATCTCTATCTCTTCCTCGCTCTCTCTCTCTCTCTCTCACTCGCTCTCTCTCTCTTCTCTCTCTCTCTCTCTCTCTCTCTCTCTCGCTCCCTCGCTCTCTCTCCTTCCTTCCCTCCCCCTCCCTTCCTACCTCTCTCCCTCACCCGTCCCTCTCTTCCTACCTATATCCCTTCCTATACCTCCCTTCCTACCTCCCTCCTTCCCTCCCTCTTCCTCCGATCCTCCCTCCTCTGTCTCTGCGTCACACTATATCTATCCCATTTTCCTTATTCTTTCCCACTCTTCTCTGCTCGTCTACACCCCTCTTCCTCCACGTTTTCGCCCGCCACTCGTTTTTTTACCCATTCTCTCATTCTCATTAAGTCGCACATGGATTCGGTCATGGCTATTTGCACATATGCACACAACGTCGAAGCTATTTATGTCATACAAAGTAATTGTGTAATACCTGCCATGCTTCATTGACATTATCACAGTTTAACACAGACAATGCAATCCGTTAATTGGTGTGGGACATTCTTGGCACAGCTTGCGGCCTCCTATAATGGTTTTGCTGCTACGCCACAACGAAGGGGTTGACAACATGTAACTTCACCATATCGGTGACTTGCACAGTTGCACGTGACACTTATTTCTATTAACAAATGATTGAAGGGTGCAACGACCAATAGCATGGAATCGTTTGTGTCAAAATGTAGTTTTCCCGGTTAACAGTGCAAGGCCAACTTCGTCTGTTTCTTGGTGTGTTCGATTGGGGACGAGTGCAGCACACGATGCACGTTTGACGCTCAATGTAGTGTGACAGTTGATCTCAACTAAGCTGTACACATGGTGCAGTTTAAGATGTCAGCAGACACTAGGATATAAACAGATGCCGAAACAACGACGACGGGCACAGATTCGACGATGCAATTACTCGAAGGTATGAACGTTTATAGTTTGTGGTGGAAAGACAACTAATGCTCGTACGTTCCAATATTGTTATATAATCATATTCGTGATTCAATGCATGTTTCTGTTGTAATCCCCTCTGCCATATTTTTACCTTTAACAGCATCACAAAATTACAACGTGTTCAGAATTGCTTAGCAAGGATTGAGACTAGGTCTCCATGTTTTATTCGTTATATGCGGCTTCTAAAGTCATTGCATTGTCTCCGTGTCCGATATCGTATTATCTTTAAGATCTTTAAATTCATTGCTTACTCCGACGAGAAAGGTTGCCTAGCTTCGAACATTTCTAGTTTTTGTCCCTAAAGTCAATACCATTGTTGGGACAAGTGCTTTTGCCTGTTTAAGCTAACACGTATGTGGAAAACAAAATTATGATCACTATGCTGATTGGTGTCGATAATATCTTAAATAAAATAACTAAATTTGTCTTCGTCTACATCTGTTATATGTTTATTATTTTATGTTATGTATACTTGTTTACCAATTTGAGTTATATGGAATTAAACGAATTATGTATCAACATTTTAAAGTAATTCCTTTTTACATTTTATGAAGGACAAAATGGCGACGGTGTGTGGGCCATTTTGTTTTCACGTCGCCTGTTATAAAACATACCTATCCATAAATCTGAATGGATGAATAATTATAGGTACACATGTTAACATGTTTAGTGTATCATATGATATAATATAACATATAAACGACGTTTTGCCTGTTTAAGCCAAAACGTATGTGGAAAACAAAATTACGATCACTATGCTGATTGGTGTCGATAATATCTTTAATAAAATAACTAAATTTGTCTTAGTCTACATCTGTTATATGTTTATTATTTTATGTTATGTATTCTTGTTTACCAATTTGAGTTATACGGAATTATACGAATTATGTATCAACATTTTAAAGTAATTCCTTGTTACATTTTATAAAGGACAAAATGGCGACGATGTGTGCGCCATCTTGGTTTCACGTCGCCTATTGTAAAACATACCTATCCATAACTGTGCATGGATGAATAATTATAGTTTTAACATGTTAACATGTTTAATGTATCATATGATATAATATAACATATAAACGATGTTTTAACGCCATTCTACAATACAAATAACTTCACTGGAAATAGTTATATCAGTTTAAGTTAAGACAAGTTGACACCACAATCTCGCCAGTCAAACACTATATGGTATATAAGGAAAGGAAATTGCTACTATAATTGTAACTGATGTGTATTCGATGCCTCGTGGCAAAGGGTGTATCACGTGATGCTCGCAATATGGAGGGTCACATCCGGCAATGGAACGCCGGGCTTAGGGGCAGATACTCCCTCCCTTTCTCGTAGCACAGTGGTCAGTTGTGAGGGTTGAAAGTCGTGACATTTCTCGCCAGGGGAACGTTGTAAGGAGCAACCAAAGCGGAGTCCCGAGCCCAAGTAGATACATTAGATACTGTACTATGTACTGGTGTACTATAGGCAGAATGTTCCCAGTGTCTCCCACTTCCGGATACCCTCTTTTTATATTATATAAATATTATAAATTACATGATTTTATCTTTAAAAATTTATGTTTTCACGATAAACTTTAATTAATTCGTTCTACGTTTTGTTTGTGGAAAAATATATTATTGAAAGATATAAAAATGCTTGAACCTGTAATAAATAGTAGTTACTGCTTAACTATATCTTGGAGGACTTTCATGTAGGCTTTAAAATACATCTATGTATTGATGGATTTTTATTATTTTGCCTTTGTTCATTATATTTTAATAACTATTAGAAGGCCACCTGGCACAGAGACACTGAACAAGAAAAAAGGATATGACCAGGCCAGACCAGGAGAATATGGCCACAAACAGAAACCTTGAACAGGAGAAATGAGCAGAATAAATAAGAATTGTTACTTGACTGCAATGCCACCAACAGTGTCACTCTTGCGAAGACACTAATTTGAACAAGTCTACGTCAGTCTTATTATAAAGTTACAATGTATTAGTCAATAAAGCAATGTCATAACTATTTTACACACACATACCCCACATAAAAACTAATATGTATTAAATGACACATACCCTATTCATATTTGGGATGTCATTAGACATACAGAGGATAATCAACTAGAGAAAATGCTGGATAGTGTTAGGCAATGCAAAATGTCCTGTTGTAATAACCATGCTTGTGGGAAACAACTGTACTGGTTTTGTAATTTGTCACTTTTTCAGGTAGAAACAATCGTTCAAATAGGGTGTTTGATAGCCATGGTGCCGGATGATGTTTCCACAAAAGAAGAGTTCAAAACAAAAATAGCAGTGTTACACAAAAAAGTGAATTTGTGCATACTTGTTTTTAGATTTTTAATAATTATGTATTCCTGTCAGATGATATAAATAAAAAATATAATAATATAAAATACAGTTGTGACTGATTGCATTTAGAATACTGTGTTGTAATGCAAATGCGTGGTGTGTGGCAGGTTCACACCCTGCTGGTGTTCCTTATGCAAACATTACATGTTGTGTGCACACGCAATGATTCTATTTAATAAGTTCAGCTGCTTTTGTGACATCTCTGAAATGCATCGAACTATCGTCAAGTTTGTGTATGTATCAATGTATATATATATATATATATATATATATATATATATATATATATATATATTTCTTCATAAATGGCCTGCACCTTTGTTGCAAAACAAACAGGAATTAATATGCAACCCAAACAACTAAGACATAAGACCTACATGTGGGATGTAGAAGAATGCAGATAAAATGTTTCTCGCAGGCAGCATCATATGACCAGCATCAGAGTTCTACCAGGTCATCAAGTTAAGTGCAACAGTAATAACTCTTGTTGAGGTCAGCATAGAATATGCCGAAGACTGCAGTGGCGATATCAAGGCATGGGAGTTGTCATACTTCAAAGACTGCTATTTTAGGAAAGTTGGAGTCTTCCATCTAATATGTCATGTTTGGTTGTCTACAAAGACAGGAACTGGAAGAGATGGTAGAGAGAGACGTGATTGGTGGATAAGAGGTGGTGATCCCAATGAAGGGAGAGACAGAGCGAGAGAGCGAGAGAGAGAGATAGAGGAGAGAGCCAGAGAGAGAGAGAGAGCAGAGAGAGAGAGCAGAGAGAGAGAGAGAGAGAGAGAGAGAGAGAGAGAGAGAGAGAGAGAGAGAGAGAGAGAGAGAGAGAGAGAGAGAGAGAGAGAGAGAGAGAGAGAGAGAGAGAGAGAGAGAGAGAGAGAGAGAGAGGAGAGAGAGAGGAGAGGAATGAGAGAGAGAGAGATACAGAACAGAGAGAGAGAGAGAGACAAGAGACAGAGAGCGAGAAAGAGAGAGCCAGAAGAGCAGAGAGCAGAGAGCGACGAGAGCGAAAGACAGAAGGAAGGGACAGAGAGGAGAGGGAGAGAGAGGGGGAGAGAGAGACGGAGAGAGAGAGACGGAGACGGAGGCAGGGAGGGAGGGAGGCAGGAAGAGATGCAGGGAGGGAGTGAGTAATAATTTAATGTTCAAATTTTATTTAGTTTATATCTTAATGGATGTAGCATTATTGGAAAAGTAAACTATATTTTGTCCCGTAACATGCAGCACTGACATAATTGTTTTGGCGTATAATGTTTATTGAAATATTACAGATATTGATAGTTGGCCGGGATTTTATCGAATCACAAATTTTGAATAACCCCGAATACAACTGAGTCTTTGGGCAAAGTAAACAGAGAGAGAGAGAGAGAGAGAGAGAGAGAGAGAGAGAGAGAGAGAGAGAAGGAGAGAGAGGAGAGAGAGGAGAGAGGAGAGAGAGGAGAGAGAGGAGAGAGAGAGACAATCCCTGAAAACAGACAACAGCATCAATAGATCAGGAATACAACTTAAGTTGAATGCAAGTGAAAATCTAATAATTAAGTTAACACAATGTGGATAGACATATGAATTTTATTATGATATTTGCATGGAAAACAAGTTTTATTTGTTCACTTAAAAAAAGATTTTCACCTAGATATCAGTATACATGGATGTTGTATTGTTAACCATTAATACATAAACACATATCAACTGTTAATTTTATGATCTGAGTCAATAGCAATAATCGATATAAAGAGAAAATGTGCTCACAGGTAATATACATAAAACACTGGACATAGTTTATCAACATACGATTTTGTTGCTACTATCTTGTCACATCAACTGCAGTAAGCAATTAATGACGTGTGGCAGGTCATATTATCTAGGGTTGACATGGTAACTCAATGTTAAAATAAATGTTTTGAAGTATATACTGTGCAAAGTGTGGACACACAATTTGTAACCAGTCACAAAAATAATCAACTATTTCAGTAGACAGTTCAGCAGAATAAAGACATGTCATCATAGCCTCACCCAGAGACCCGTCCACCCGTCATTTGGACGGGCAAAATTTGAAAGTTGCGTTTTTGGACGGGCAGTTATTTGTCATGGACGGGTCCGCCAGACGGGCCGTCCATAACCGTCCATGTCGTTTTTTTGTGGGAGCTTGCCCGTCCATGCCATTTTACAATGTAATTGAAACTGCCAAAAAGTCAGTTACAGACAATGTATCAATTACTACAGTTTATTACTTGCGTCAATGACATTCTCTGTGTATCACAGAGAGTGTTTGTCTTGTTGTGGCAAGCTAGTCTTGGTAACTGATTGTATTATTTGAATTATGCATACAAGATTTTAGCAAAATGTAAATTTAGATGCACTTGTAATTTATTGAGACATAAATTACAGAGACAAGGCGTACATATTTTATAACGAAGTTATCACACTTGATGTCACCACCAAGAAGCCACGGTTGGGGTTGACTGGCAGTGAAAGGCGACGCGACAATATGAAGCCACTTGCCCTGCGAGGGAGGCTAGACGCTCTTTCATATAGGCGCTACCTAAATCTCGTCATATGGTTCTAACAAACGTCGCTGATTTGATAACTACCATCACGATAAATTTACGTGTATCACGAGATTTTATTTAAGAGATGCATTCGTCAATACGCCAGTCATTTTGTATGAGTTTATCAAACAAATTGCGTCGCACTGTGAACTTTTTAATCACCGGTAACAAAGACTAGTATTACCACGTGGACATACATAGAACGGAAACACAGATCGACAACAGTTCGTCTAGATATCTACTGACATAACTATATGGAATACCAACGACTTCTGCTGTGTCAGCGATCACGCAAGAAAAGGTATGTTTATAGCATTCATTTATTTGTGTGGGTTGCGATTTACAGCATAGCTTGTATTTGAAATAAATATGTGGGTCGGGAACGTCGTTGTGGTAAAATGAATTGGGAAATATTTTATTGATGTTGACGTGCGTTTTTTTTAGTTAAAATCCATCTATATCAGTTTTACTAGGATGCCATCCACCTTTAAGAAAACCAAAATGTATAACAAAATAATAATGTCTGATGAAATTGATTATTATTTAGGTTTATTGATTCAGTTTAATCAGAAATAAATATGTGGGTAGGGATCGTCGTGGTCTTAAGATAAAATTGAGAAATTATTTGTTCATGTTGACATGCGTAGTTTCAGTTAAAATCCACTTATATCAGTTTTATTTGGATGCCATCCGCCTTTAAGAAAACCAAAATTGATAACAAAATAATAGTGTCTGGTGAAATTGATTATTATTTTGGTTTATTTGGGTCAGTTTATTCAGAATTCAACACGTCAACGCAATCCCTACAATGGCTACACGTGTAGAAGGTCAAAGTTCGAAGCTTGGTGGTTCATATTTATAGATCATTTAGAAAATCCATTCATACCGGCTCAATTTAATGCCATCCGCACATTAAAAAGCCAAAATGGATAAGATACTAATATGTTCTGATGAAACTGATGGTTATTTTCTTTTCTAGTTATAGCATTTAATCAGAAATTTGAAAAATAAATTAAAAGCAATCAGCTTAGCAATCGCTTTACGAGACATCGACATGTACGAATCACTCAGTCATTTAAGCATCCTAGTTTGTGAAGAACCTAGTTTGTGAAGAATGATAGTATATTTGAGTCTTTGTAAATTAATGGAATATAGAATATGTTCCATTAATCAACATTTAATACGTTTTCTTGGGCGCCGTCCCTGAAATTTGTTGGTGATTTCTTTTACGAGAGCAGCATTACGCAATCGCCTCACGTGGCAGACCTGTAAACAGCGGTAGTCGGGTAAGAATCTAGGTCAATGATGCCTAATAATTTCAGTTCGCGGCAGTTAAAATGGGGCAATTGTCGTCCCAAGTACGTGGGAAAACATCGCCCTGTGGCTTCCAATCAATTGCAACAAATGTAACTACTTCAAAGACAAAGTCATCATTGCGACGCCTTGGTTTTCAGACTCTGGTAATAAACAGACTCCCATTTGCAGACCACCTTCGATGCCACCTGTTGACAGTGTTATTATTGGGTGGAAGGATTTAACCGACTTTATTGACAGGCACATTAGAACAATGTTCCAGTTAGGTCTTCTGCGTTTCCCTGGTACTGGAAGGTCAACTTTCTGAACAATTCAGTTGTACTAAATATAGGCCAGACAGTACACAAGGAAAGAATAGAACAACGATGGGTAACAGGGGTTCATTCAGTGTATTAAGTAATGTCACTAATGCCTCATTCGGCAGCCAAGAATTTATATAAAGATATAATTATTATCAATAATTTATTACAAATAACAACACAATATAATTGGTTAAAACATACACGTTATTGTACAAATAAATCCATAACTGCTGCATTATTCTTCACAAATGCATTTATTGTAAGTAAATGTTGATTGTTTTTAATAATGAATGTTTTTTAAACAATGTGTTTGAACTTTTACAATGTAGTGCACAGGAGGTGCTATAGAACATATTCATATATATATATATATATATATATATATATATATATATATATATATATATATATATATATATATATATATATATTGAGTATTAAGAACGTAATCCCTGTTTCCAGGATGGACACTGTTCAAAACTGAATGCAAGCAATATGTCATTGTTTGGACTTGATATAACATCAAATGGCAAGTGAATCACCTTAATGGAAAACGTATAACCTGTATGCAGATAAGCTGGTAAAATATCTTATTTTCAACAGAGGTCTGCTGTTTCTCCATCATTGCTGTGGATGCACAGGCAGGAACCAAATCAGAAGCAAACACCACACCCTGACTTCACCACCAGTTATCTCGGCCAACACATCAGCTTCAGCTACTTCAAGATTCCAGCTAGGGACTTCCATTTCTCTGTGGCAATTGATATTTTCATAGAACACAACACAGTGCAATCCTGCAAAATCTGCCATTATTTAATGATACAATAACTGACTATTTAAAATTATATCTCAGCTGTAAGTGATTGTAATTGTATGATTTCTATTTTCATTGTTTGTTTGTTGTACTATATTGTAAAAGTTCCTATATGTCAATAAATGTACATAGTTTAATTATGCTTGTATTGTTATATTACATTTTTAATCACATGTGAGATTGTGCATTAATATATGCATAGCCTTGTTTTATGTCCAATCATCCTTTTTAACATGCTGATTGCAAGATGTGTTGATCGTGTGTCGATCGCGCTTCGTGGTAAGTTGAATAAAATTTGGACAGGCAAAAATTAGATCCTGGGTGAGGGCCTGCATGTCATCAAAATAAAGACAGCCCAACAAAATAAAGATAACCCACCAAAATATACAGCCCACCAGAACAAAGATAGCCCATCAGAATAACCCACCGGATCTCCTATCAAGTTGGTTTTCTACATTAGCTAGCATACGTATAACAACATGGGCAACAGTGAAACCTTACTTAGCCATGGAGACTTTTCAAATTCACTACACGTACAATTTAGGCGAGACTAGTGCTCACTCTGATACACGCGATGTTAATAGCTCTCCTAGCGAATAGTGGCCAAACTAAAAGTAACGTCGGAAACATAAGGGAAATACCGTGCGACTGCGACTGAACTGTTTTGGTGTCGATAACTGTATGAATTTCGCTGTCAGGATTCGTCGGCATGTCTTAGACGATCATTGCAGTGTGTGCAACGAACTGTGACTAAACATAACTAGTGTCCAAACCGATACTTTAATGAAATCAACTGTTATTGACCAAAAGGATGAAGCAAAAGAAGGCGGTGACGTGATTTCCAGGTTCCAGTCATGCAGACGACATCAACGACAATCATGTCAACAACTTGAACATTGCTCGAAACCATAATCATAAACGCGATGTTTATGATCCGGTTTAGTACGGTACACCAGTAAGGTATCTCGTTGTACAGCTGTTTGGAGATACATCGACAATGGAACGAACTCTGCCTATCCATACCTTACTGCATATCGGCCTTTTCTGTCTTGTTTCCTGGAGGGCGGTTTATTGCGAGCCGGTCGCCTTGGCCTCAGCTTCAGGTAGATTGCAAGATACAGGTGAGGGAACTTTTGGCAGTTTCGGCCGGGATCTAAAAAACATGAAAACGTTTACATACAATTGTCAAAGTTCACATAACATATATGTTACACCTAATCCACCGATACATTATAATTTATTCAGCTTCCAAAATATGGATCCCCAAAATATCACCTGTCCGTAGAACTTAATTTGTCCAAATAACTGATTTAAAAAAATTGTCCCAGTCCCAGACAAATATAATTACTCTGCATGGTTATCTGGTGGGCAAGTGAACACTTTGCTAGCCACACACCAACCGACTAACGTCGACCGTCGGCACTAGCAGTATCCTAAAATCCACTATTAACAGTAACTAGCAACTTTTGTTTTGGAAATTTAAAACTAAATCAAAGTATCAATCAATTTATTTCAAAACACACAACGTTGAAAAACAAACAACACAAATAAAGTAAATAATAAGTATGGTTCGAATGATATACAATGAAGAAATAAGTTTTGAAAAGTAGCAGAGTTGAAGTTAAACACTTATAAGTGTCTACCTCTGTGAACACATTGATAAAATAATAACTGTCAATGCTTAGTATTAATTACAGTTGTGCAGTTACACTATAAATAAACACGTGTACACAACAAAGATTCACTTGCTGTGATATTGATGTATGTTTACACGATATATTTACTTACAAGTATATTAACGTAATTAATGACGTTTCAACTGTATGAAGTTTGTCAGCTAGCATGTACGTTGTAATTTCATTAGACTTAGGTCACCTAGCTGTGTTGTTCGTGTAGGACCAGCTTTTCATCAACGCCATCATTGATTGAGGCTGCATGTATTTCACTAGATCGAAAAACATTCAGTTTGGCGGTACAACTTGCTGCCATTCATGGATCATGGCAGTATTTCATAAACACTTATTTTATTTGTGCATTGATTGAGTGCTATAATATCATAGGTTTTTTTTGTATTTATAGTTATATTTTGCCACAACCTGGAATAATGTTATGTTATATAGTTATGTTATGACGTGCCAGACAAGAAACGCATCATAGGGCAGGCCAAAGTAATTACTTAGTCTACATTTATTTGTATGATCTGTTTGGTAATTAGCAAGCCTCATCTTTGAAGTGTTGTGCCAATGTTTGGGTAACTTCAGCGGGTGTTTGTTCTTTATCTATGCACATTCAGAACAGCCTGGTAGGTCTTTAAATTTGGAGGCATCTTTAACCTCGACCAACGATGCCTCCAGGAGTTCCTAAGATCTGTTGATACTGGTGTGATTGGGTAGAAGGGTCATTGATTGATGTGATAGGGCAGATGGGTCGTTGGTTATACTGATATTCCCAGAAATGTTTTGTCAATCTTAAAATTAGGGCATGAAGTTGCACCATTCTCACAGGTGAGGGAATCGGATTGGAGAAGTCAATAAACTAGTTATGCTCGGCTAACTTCCATACTTCGCGTAATGGCTTTACCAGGGGTAGTTTGCATGGTAAACAGCCCTTGCTTGTGAGGATGGACTAGCCTAGGTCTGGTATAATATGTTTGTGACAATGCTATATCATACAGTAGTCACTTTAACAAAGTGGGCAGCTCTTTGTTATATTTTTGAAATGTATTTATGTTTTACAGTTGTATAATGAGATGTTCAAGTTATAGAGGTCACACCTACCATGGTTATCATTATTTACCTTGCTAATATATGCATCGGTTATCTCCTTATTTAATAAGTACTGTTTAAACATGCATCACTCGAGAGGCTAATCTTCCATTTTATCCTTAGTGGTTGCCTGGTAGATAATAAACAGGCAGTTCATGGCTCAATCTTGGCAGATACACCACTGGAAAATATGAAATACATTCAACAGGTACATTCGGGGAAGAGTAAACTAAATCTCGGGAGTTTGCAATGTGAAGGAGAAACATTTGAACTCAGATATCAGGTCTAGACCATGCCACCAATTTGTTTTTTCATTTTAAAAATTTTTTGGGCCACTTCAAAAACCATGAAATTTTAAAGGCCTTTCCTGAAAAAATACATGCAATTTCCCAAATTAAATCCTATTTTTCCAAAAATTTATAATTGAAAAAACACTGATTTTGTTCTTTTAAGAAGTATGATTTATATATAAAAATTGTACCATTAAAATATTTAAAGAACATCCGTGATGTGGATTAGTAGCAATTCATTCAGTATTCAAGACCTTCAGTGGTCCACTGGACTTTCAGTTTTGTTATGTTGACATATTGACTACAGGTTACTGAACCTCCTATTCCTAGCTGGAATTATATCTAGTGAAACTAGTATTGAAATGCAGAATGTAATGAACAGTTGTAATGTGAGTGGAATTGGAAGTAGTGTAGTGAAGGTGGAACAAAAATAAAAAATGTTACTTGGAATCAGAATCGCTGATGTGAAATCAACCTCACAGCTGACTACATTGCATGCGTATTATATCTTTTTAATATTATCAGCTGAATAACCTGTTAACTACAGGGATTAACAGATGCCATACATGGCATGTACTGTGTACACGTAACAGTTGTGTTACAACAGTTGTTCTTTATCAGAAGTATGCCTGTGTCTAGTCCAGCACGACCCATGTCCTGAGTAAGTGCTATCAAATGTCAACTACCTTGTGTCCCTGTAGTTTGCTACAAGCAAGGGAACTTTATTAAATTCTTATAGTGTACATTATTCATACAAGTCTTGCAGTAAGATTTGTTCAATGTAATTAAAGCCCATAGCATGCCCCTATGTAGTGATTGTTTGACTATGATTATTGATGTGATTGGAGTGTATTTTGATGTCTTATTATAAACAAGAGAATCACAATTTTTTACAGTAGATGTTTAATGAGAAATGGAGGTTTCTGGGAGCGCAGTTTGCACAAAAAATTGCATTATAGATTTGTAAACAGGTAAACAAGTTTCTGTAATGTGATAATTGTTTTTGTTTGTGATTTTAGATGCAGCAAGCTACACTGGACACTTGCCTCTTACACTTGGGGTTGTGGCCGTTGTGCTGTTGGTAACTATGATCATCATGCTGGTTGGATGTGCTGACCTATGCAACAAGCACTTTGGCTTTGGTCGTTTTGTGGTAGGTTTCAGTTTTACGATAAATGTAAGTTTGCCTGCCCAGTCAGTAATGTGCATAAAACTGTAGGCAAGCTGTTCAGGGTCAGGTGACTAGTTTGCAGTGATTACAATACTGAATCAATATTGCCCCTACTTAACACTCCTTCATCAATTGATTCAGCCCATCATGACTCATATGTTGATGTTTGAATTTATAGCACTAGTGCGTGAATATTGTATGAATTATGTTCGGTTGAACATAATTTATTAAGATTGCATTTATACGTGCTTTTATGGACATCATTTTTTTATCAGATACAGTTATAGATTATGTGATGATTTGTCCCAACTGAATAACACATTTTGTAAAATGTATACATTTGTTACAAATGAACCAGTCTCACAATTAACGTGGGTTACATTTGTTTTATGAAACGAATCTGACACAAAATTTGTGAGGTTGTAAAAGACACACAATATATGAATTAGGTGACATTTAACTTGGACCATTTTGCATCTAATTTCTAAAGTTGCAATGGTCATTTGAAAGTGAGTGAATGGTCAAGTGTGGGTCTTGTGCACTTCAGAGTATGGACAATGATGGCTACACCCACGACAACCCCATCGCTCTACCCACGCCTCTTGCCGATGAGTTCAGCATGTACCCACCCATTGAGAGCACCCCTACACCAAATTCTTCAGTGGTATACTTTGAGCCGCTCCCTGACGTTGCGGGTCAGCGTCGACCCAACAAAAGGTCGGAGGTCAACAGGCGTCGACTGCGCCCCAGGGTGGCGATGGCATGGAACACTGACAGGGACAGTGAGGAGAGTTTGGAAGAAGCTCTAAAGCGAGACGCAGCTGAAGACCAAACAACACTTCAGAATCTTATAGGTCAGTGGTGAATCCAGCGGAATCTCCCCAGATGTTTTTCTTCAATGTGAAATAGTGAGCACTTGATCAGCGGAAGGGTTTCAGGGTAAAATGCGATTAATGCTAATTCAGGTGACATGTTTGACAGAAAAAAATTCAGAATTGAAATGTATAAACAAATCTGCCCAATCATAGTAATACTTGCAATCAGTTGCTATGACTTTTTATTTTGAGCTATTTTCGTATATGTCTAAAACGATTGACTTTGGTTGCTACATGTGGTAATGTGGTAACTTGGAAAAGCCAGTTACAGGCTGACATTCAGCTGCCAACCAATTGAAAGGTGCAAATATTCCACCATAAGTATATAAAAAGGTGCCGAAGTAAATTTTCATAAAATTACTTTTGAAATGAGATGGGAGAAACAGTTGCATTGATGATGCCTTTTTGTCCATTGGCTGTGCAATGTCACAAATGCGCCTGAAGTGATAAGAATTGTGTAGTTTTGTTAATCAGATAAATGTCTTGCTTATGCAAATAGTATTTATCTAAAGAGTTTCATTCACTGTGTATCCTATTGTTAGAATTATCACTGGATAGATCGAGATGTGCAAGGGTTAATCTGGCATAATGGTGTTTTAGAGGGTTAAAAAGTTATGTATTTATGCAGGAAGCATGGCTACGTGTCAGCTGTATACACAGGGTGTGTACTGTGAATTGGCAGTTATGTTTACTATAAAGATCTCCATACTCATTTATGTATTTTTATTCCAGCCCATACACGGAATCAACTTGCACGCAGTCAGATTCACTACATCAAAGAGCTTGGAAATGGCTGGTTTGGCAAGGTATGTTGCTGAAAATAGAGACAGATAGATACCAACAACATTTGTGTAATGTTATCAAATTGCAATGCTATCGAGAATCTGCATACAGTACAACACATACTTTTGACAAAATGTATATGCTTTTCATTTCAACTTAGAATATTAAGATGTGATGATATTATTTGTTGTGATATAATTACAAATAGTCCCTCTACATCAGTGTTTTGTGTATTAAAATTAAAAGCAATTTTTTTTAATTTTTGGGTAGTGGTCCATAAGGGTTTTTGGTCTGAGAAGCTGTGCTTGAAAGAGTCATCATTATTGTGCAGCCGTAGTGTTCCGTGGTTGGGCGAAGGCCTCAGCATGCTGCTTCCACATCTGGTACGTTGCCCTGTCCTCTGCCAGATGGTGCCCTGTCAGTACTCATCTAGTTCATCTCTCCATCATCTCGCTGGTCTCCCTCTAGATCCTTTCATCTCACCACCATCTCGCTGGTCTCCCTCTAGATCCTTTCATCTCACCACCATCTCGCTGGTCTCCCTCTTGATCCTTTCATCTCACCACCATCTCGCTAGTCTCCCTCTAGATCCTTTTATCTCACCACCATCTCGCTGGTCTCCCTCTAGACCCTTTCATCTCTCCATTATCTCGCTGGTCTCCCTCTAGATCCTTTCATCTCTCCATCATCTCGCTGGTCTCCCTCTAGATCCTTTCATCTCTCCATCATCTCGCTGGTCTCCCTCTAGATCCTTTCATCTCACCACCATCTCGCTGGTCTCCCTCTAGATCCTTTCATCTCTCCATCATCTCGCTGGTCTCCCTCTAGATCCTTTCATCTCACCACCATCTCGCTGGTCTCCCTCTAGATCCTTTCATCTCTCCATCATCTCACTGGTCTCCCTCTAGATCCTTTCATCTCACCACCATCTCGCTGGTCTCCCTCTAGATCCTTTCATCTCTCCATCATCTCACTGGTCTCCCTCTAGATCCTTTCATCTCTCCACCATCTCACTGGTCTCCCTCTAGATCCTTTCATCTCTCCATCATCTCACTGGTCTCCCTCTAGATCCTTTCATCTCACCACCATCTCGCTGGTCTCCCTCTAGATCCTTTCATCTCTCCATCATCTCACTGGTCTCCCTCTAGATCCTTTCATCTCACCACCATCTCGCTGGTCTCCCTCTAGATCCTTTCATCTCTCCACCATCTCGCTGGTCTCCCTCTAGATCCTTTCATCTCTCCACCATCTCGCTGGTCTCCCTCTAGATCCTTTCATCTCACCACCATCTCACTGGTCTCCCTCTAGACCCTTTCATCTCTCCATCATCTCGCTGGTCTCCCTCTAGATCCTTTCATCTCACCACCATCTCGCTGTCTCCCTCTAGATCCTTTCATCTCTCCATCATCTCACTGGTCTCCCTCTAGATCCTTTCATCTCTCCACCATCTCGCTGGTCTCCCTCTAGATCCTTTCATCTCTCCACCATCTCGCTGGTCTCCCTCTAGACCCTTTCATCTCTCCACCATCTCGCTGGTCTCCCTCTAGATCCTTTCATCTCACCACCATCTCACTGGTCTCCCTCTAGATCCTTTCATCTCTCCACCATCTCGCTGGTCTCCCTCTAGACCCTTTCATCTCTCCACCATCTCGCTGGTCTCCCTCTAGATCCTTTCATCTCACCACCATCTCACTGGTCTCCCTCTAGATCCTTTCATCTCTCCACCATCTCGCTGGTCTCCCTCTAGACCCTTTCATCTCACCACCATCTCGCTAGTCTCCCTCTAGATCCTTTCATCTCTCCATCATCTCACTGGTCTCCCTCTAGATCCTTTCATCTCTCCACCATCTCGCTGGTCTCCCTCTAGATCCTTTCATCTCTCCACCATCTCGCTGGTCTCCCTCTAGACCCTTTCATCTCTCCACCATCTCGCTGGTCTCCCTCTAGATCCTTTCATCTCACCACCATCTCGCTGGTCTCCCTCTAGATCCTTTCATCTCTCCACCATCTCGCTGGTCTCCCTCTAGACCCTTTCATCTCTCCACCATCTCGCTGGTCTCCCTCTAGATCCTTTCATCTCACCACCATCTCACTGGTCTCCCTCTAGACCCTTTCATCTCTCCATCATCTCGCTGGTCTCCCTCTAGATCCTTTCATCTCACCACCATCTCGCTAGTCTCCCTCTAGATCCTTTCATCTCTCCATCATCTCACTGGTCTCCCTCTAGATCCTTTCATCTCTCCACCATCTCGCTGGTCTCCCTCTAGATCCTTTCATCTCACCACCATCTCGCTGGTCTCCCTCTAGATCCTTTCATCTCACCACCATCTCGCTGGTCTCCCTCTAGATCCTTTCATCTCTCCATCATCTCGCTGGTCTCCCTCTTGATCCTTTCATCTCACCACCATCTCGCTGGTCTCCCTCTAGATCCTTTCATCTCTCCATCATCTCACTGGTCTCCCTCTAGATCCTTTCATCTCACCACCATCTCGCTGGTCTCCCTCTAGACCCTTTCATCTCACCACCATCTCGCTGGTCTCCCTCTAGATCCTTTCCCTTCATAGGATTTCCAGGTGGTGATATGCGATGTCCATTGGTTATCTCTTATTCTGGTGATGTGCCCTGCCCATGTCCACTTCTGACTTGTTCATCACGTCTGTGACCTTTGTCTTTTCTCTTACCCAGATGTTTGTTTTTCTGTCCTGGTATATTATGTGTAACATGAGAGAATATGAGTATGAAATTGTATGATGATAAAGTATGACACTGTAAGTGTAATAAACACAACTATTGTATGCAGTGAGTGTAGGAGTGTTCTCGGCATCTTATAAAAACCACACTTATTTGTTGGACCCAGTTCAGAAAAGGGACTACGTATACAATATTAAAGAAAATGTTTGCAAGGTTGATGCTGTGTGCTATATGGTGTTCTGTTCTTCTTAGTTTATTACACTTTTCTTTACAACATTACAGTACATTTATTTTAATAGGACACCTGTTGGGTTCATCTTGACTGAAAACATCGTCACTAATATATTTTAATGTACCTATAATGATGTCATATTTTCTTAAGTAATTAATCTGCAGTTTATTTACTTTTTTCTCATAACTTTCAGCAAACATTCGGACCAAATATTTAAAATTATGACTTGAACGATCTGATGAATTGTACAAACAATGGTTTTCTTTTGTAGGTGTTGCAGGGTGAAGGTCAGCAGGTCGTACCAGGTCACAAGAAGACGAAGCTCGTTGTCCAGATGCTGAAGGAAGATGCGACTGTCGCTGACCGACTAGCATTTTTGCAGGAGGCACAACCATACAGGTAAACCATCTAGGCCGTTATGACTACATTACAGTGGTACCTTACACTGTACAGTACAGTGTAGTTTGTTGTTGATCAGTCCGCTGTTACTATAGAGGTCATTCATAATAGACAACATTTTCGGAAGCGTACAAAGATTTACCTGTTTCTTGACCCTGTCTCAAAGAGTACACTAAAATGTTGGTTGTTGTGTCTAACATGTCCCAACAATATCAAGTAGGCTACAACAGTTTTTGTTAGTATTTTAACTAAAACAATATATCATTGTATCGCTGTACCCGAGTCTGTTGCCGCACACAAGGCACTGGTCCCGAAAATTGCCTTCCTGCACTAGCCTCAGTTACCCAGGACCTGTGAGGTGGCTGCACTTTCTCGTCCATCTCTCTCTTCCTGGTGAAATCACACAGACGTAAAGAGTTGGTAAAATAAATGTTGATTTTTAAAAAGCCGTCGACTCCTTACCCCAACATATGGTTTGTGTGCTTTGGAAAATCTTGACACTTATGAGTAGCACACTGTAGAAGAAGCAATTTACAGATCAATATATATATATATATATATATATATATATATATATATATATATATATATATATATATAATTATGATTATCATAAAAAGCCTTAGAGAGAAATAAAAACTATTTGGTGGGTCTGTGCAACAAAGAGTTAACGTAGTCATCACCATAACTAAAATCAAGAGTTAATAATATCATACCTGTGGTTTACTTGGAATTTATTTTCGAACTGGGAGATTGTTGTGAAATCTCACAGTTCTTGATGGCTGACAAATCGAGACATGCCCTCTGCTGCGTGGCCAATAAGTGTTTTGAGCTTCTTGTCACCATTGTGATGCGTCGAATGGCCCTGTTTCATCAATGTAATGTGAATACACCAGATTGCGTTGATTTCTCATATTCCCATCAATTCACAGTTACACTTGTACCAATTTCATTGTAGTTCTAATGGTTTGGTTCGTGTGTATTAAATCTAAAATGCATAGGCCCAACAAATAATTTTTCTGTTAAATGCATGTATTCTGCACATTATTAAGAGTTTATTTCTATCAAATCTTCATTAAAACGATCACATGAAAATGATGTATGTTGACACCAACTCTATGTTTGGCCACACATGAAGTTGTGAATAACATAACTCTAAGGTTGGCCACACATGAAGTTGTGAATAACATAACTCTAAGGTTGGCCACACATGAAGTTGTGGATAACATAACTCTATGTTTCCCCAATAAGTTTTAATTTAAAATAATATAGTTTGGCCCCAGTATTTGTTTTAAAAAAAACCTTTGCCACACAGAATTTACAAACATAACTCTATGTTTCCCCCATGAATTTGAACACCCAAATGTGTTGGAAATGAGTTGGACAACACAACTCAATGTTTGACCGTCCTGAAGCTTTTGTAACATCTCTAAGTTTGGACCACGAAGTTGTCAAAATACTCTGTGTTGGCCCCACTGAAGTTTTGAATAACATAATTAAGGTTCCCCCAAATTTTAATACCCATAATCTAGGTTACACTGAAATTCTTGAATACATAATCTGGTTTGGAAAATGGCTTTGAAAAATAAATTATGTTGGTGAAGTTTTGAAAAACAAAATGGTAAAGTTTGTCAACTTTGTGACTTTTTCAAACTCTAAGGTTGGCCCCACAGGGTTAAAAAACTCTAAAAAGAAAATAAATTTTTCCAAAGGTTTGGGCACGCATAAATTTTATAAATAATTTAAAATTACACATAAATTGTGACAAAATGAGCTTTGTTGGTCTAGAGAAATTGTGTCACAACTCTAAGGGTCGTCAGACAGAATTGTGTCTCTCTGGTTAAAAGAGGGTTTTTGTCATAACTCTAAGGGGACCTGAAGGGCTAAATCTAAGGGACCACAATGAAGTTGTGACTAACATAACTCTAAGGTTGGCCACACATGAAGTTGTGACTAACATAACTCTAAGGTTGGCCACGCATGAAGTTGTGACTAACATAACTCTAAGGTTGGCCACACATGAAGTTGTGACTAACATAACTCTAAGGTTGGCCACACATGAAGTTGTGACTAACATAACTCTAAGGTTGGCCACACATGAAGTTGTGACTAACATAACTCTAAGGTTGGCCACACATGAAGTTGTGACTAACATAACTCTAAGGTTGGCCACGCATGAAGTTGTGACTAACATAACTCTAAGGTTGGCCACACATGAAGTTGTGACTAACATAACTCTAAGGTTGGCCACACATGAAGTTGTGACTAACATAACTCTAAGGTTGGCCACACATGAAGTTGTGACTAACATAACTCTAAGGTTGGCCACACATGAAGTTGTGACTAACATAACTCTAAGGTTGGCCACGCATGAAGTTGTGACTAACATAACTCTAACGTTGGCCACACATGAAGTTGTGACTAACATAACTCTAAGGTTGGCCACACAAGAAGTTGTGGATAATAAACTATATCTAATATGTATAATCAACATAATATAGTTTTGTCAGTATTTGTGAAATGACCCCCCCAGCGAGATATATTACAAACGTTCCCGTGTGTTTCAGGGACATTGAACACCCAAATGTGTTGAAAGTGCTTGGACAATGCACAGACTCAATGCCATATCTGACCGTCCTGGAGCTGTGTCCATTTGTAAGTTTGACCGCGTCTTGTCACATGTCTGTGTTGCATATCTAGACTTAGTGTGGTTTTTAATTAAAGGTCTCCATGTAATACCCATAGATCTTGTTTACTGAGTTACTTGAGTGATATGTGTGGACATGGCTTGACGTAGTTATGTATGTGCGTGTGAACAACAACTGGGTATTTCTGTCAAGCTTTGTGACTTTGCAAACAGTGTCAGTGCTTCAGGGTTATTTTAAAAAGAAAATAAAGTTTACCATGTGGTATGCATAGTATATAAATGATAAAGTATACATAGTATTTACACTGGAGCATTTGTCTGCGTCTAGAGAAATACTGTGTCACAACTGATGGGTCGTCAGTAACAGAATACTGTGTCTCTGTGGTTATGAGGGTTTGTGTGTGTTTGTAGGGAGACCTGAAGGGCTATCTAAGGGACCACAGTGTAGCCGTGTGTGTGTTTGTAGGGGGACCTGAAGGGCTACCTAAGGGACCACAGTGTAGCCGTGTGTGTTTGTAGGGGGACCTGAAGGGGCTATCTAAGGGACCACAGTGTAGCCGTGTGTGTTTGTAGGGGGACCTGAAGGGCTACCTAAGGGACCACAGTGTAGCCGGGTGTGTTTGTAGGGGGACCTGAAGGGGCTATCTAAGGGACCACAGTGTAGCCGTGTGTTGTTTGTAGGGGGACCTGAAGGGCTACCTAAGGGACCACAGTGTAGCCGTGTGTGTTTGTAGGGGGACCTGAAGGGCTATCTAAGGGACCACAGTGTAGCCGTGTGTGTGTTTGTAGGGGGACCTGAAGGGCTACCTAAGGGACCACAGTGTAGCCGTGTGTGTGTTTGTAGGGGACCTGAAGGGGCTATCTAAGGGACCACAGTGTAGCCGTGTGTGTGTTTGTAGGGAGACCTGAAGGGGCTATCTAAGGGACCACAGTGTAGCCGTGTGTGTGTTTGTAGGGAGACCTGAAGGGGCTATCTAAGGGACCACAGTGTAGCCGTGTGTGTGTTTGCAGGGAGACCTGAAGGGGCTATCTAAGGGACCACAGTGTAGCCGTGTGTGTGTTTGCAGGGAGACCTGAAGGGGCTATCTAAGGGACCACAGTGTAGCCGTGTGTGTGTTTGCAGGGAGACCTGAAGGGGCTATCTAAGGGACCACAGTGTAGCCGTGTGTGTGTTTGTAGGGGGACCTGAAGGGGCTATCTAAGGGACCACAGTGTAGCCGTGTGTGTGTTTGAGGGAGACCTGAAGGGCTACCTAAGGGACCACAGTGTAGCCGTGTGTGTGTTTGCAGGGAGACCTGAAGGGCTACCTAAGGGACCACAGTGTAGCCGTGTGTGTGTTTGCAGGGAGACCTGAAGGGCTACCTAAGGGACCACAGTGTAGCCGTGTGTGTGTTTGCAGGGAGACCTGAAGGGCTACCTAAGGGACCACAGTGTAGCCGTGTGTGTGTTTGCAGGGAGACCTGAAGGGCTACCTAAGGGACCACAGTGTAGCCGTGTGTGTGTTTGCAGGGAGACCTGAAGGGCTACCTAAGGGACCACAGTGTAGCCGTGTGTGTGTTTGTAGGGGACCTGAAGGGGCTACCTAAGGGACCACAGTGTAGCCGTGTGTGTGTTTGTAGGGGGACCTGAAGGGGCTATCTAAGGGACCACAGTGTAGCCGTGTGTGTGTTTGTAGGGGGACCTGAAGGGGCTATCTAAGGGACCACAGTGTAGCCGTGTGTGTGTTTGTAGGGGGACCTGAAGGGGCTATCTAAGGGACCACAGTGTAGCCGTGTGTGTGTTTGTAGGGGGACCTGAAGGGGCTATCTAAGGGACCACAGTGTAGCCGTGTGTGTGTTTGCAGGGAGACCTGAAGGGGCTATCTAAGGGACCACAGTGTAGCCGTGTGTGTGTTTGCAGGGAGACCTGAAGGGGCTACCTAAGGGACCACAGTGTAGCCGTGTGTGTGTTTAGGGGACCTGAAGGGCTACTAAGGGACCACAGTGTACCGTGTGTGTTTGCAGGGAGACCTGAAGGGGCTATCTAAGGGACCACAGTGTAGCCGTGTGTGTGTTTGCAGGGAGACCTGAAGGGCTACTAAGGGACCACAGTGTAGCCGTGTGTGTGTTTGCAGGGAGACCTGAAGGGGCTATCTAAGGGACCACAGTGTAGCCGTGTGTGTGTTTGCAGGGAGACCTGAAGGGCTATCTAAGGGACCACAGTGTAGCCGTGTGTGTGTTTGCAGGGAGACCTGAAGGGGCTATCTAAGGGACCACAGTGTAGCCGTGTGTGTGTTTGCAGGGAGACCTGAAGGGGCTACCTAAGGGACCACAGTGTAGCCGTGTGTGTGTTTGCAGGGAGACCTGAAGGGCTACCTAAGGGACCACAGTGTAGCCGTGTGTGTGTTTGCAGGGAGACCTGAAGGGCTACCTAAGGGACCACAGTGTAGCCGTGTGTGTGTTTGCAGGGAGACCTGAAGGGCTACCTAAGGGACCACAGTGTAGCCGTGTGTGTGTTTGTAGGGGGACCTGAAGGGGCTATCTAAGGGACCACAGTGTAGCCGTGTGTGTGTTTGCAGGGAGACCTGAAGGGCTACCTAAGGGACCACAGTGTAGCCGTGTGTGTGTTGTAGGGGGACCTGAAGGGCTACTAAGGGACCACAGTGTAGCCGTGTGTGTGTTTGTAGGGGACCTGAAGGGGCTATCTAAGGGACCACAGTGTAGCCGTGTGTGTGTTTGTAGGGGGACCTGAAGGGGCTATCTAAGGGACCACAGTGTAGCCGTGTGTGTGTTTGTAGGGGGACCTGAAGGGGCTATCTAAGGGACCACAGTGTAGCCGTGTGTGTGTTTGTAGGGGGACCTGAAGGGGCTATCTAAGGGACCACAGTGTAGCCGTGTGTGTGTTTGTAGGGGGACCTGAAGGGGCTATCTAAGGGACCACAGTGTAGCCGTGTGTATGTTTGTAGGGGGACCTGAAGGGGCTATCTAAGGGACCACAGTGTAGCCGTGTGTGTGTTTGTAGGGGGACCTGAAGGGGCTATCTAAGGGACCACAGTGTAGCCGTGTGTGTGTTTGTAGGGGGACCTGAAGGGGCTATCTAAGGGACCACAGTGTAGCCGTGTGTGTGTTTGTAGGGGGACCTGAAGGGGCTATCTAAGGGACCACAGTGTAGCCGTGTGTGTGTTTGTAGGGGGATCTGAAGGGGCTATCTAAGGGACCACAGTGTAGCCGTGTGTGTGTTTGTAGGGGGATCTGAAGGGGCTATCTAAGGGACCACAGTGTAGCCGTGTGTGTGTTTGTAGGGGGACTGAAGGGGCTATCTAAGGGACCACAGTGTAGCCGTGTGTGTGTTTGTAGGGGGATCTGAAGGGGCTATCTAAGGGACCACAGTGTAGCCGTGTGTGTGTTTGTAGGGGGACTGAAGGGGCTATCTAAGGGACCACAGTGTAGCCGTGTGTGTGTTTGTAGGGGGACCTGAAGGGGCTATCTAAGGGACCACAGTGTAGCCGTGTGTATGTGTTTGTAGGGAGACCTGAAGGGGCTATCTAAGGGACCACCGTGTAGCCATGTGTTTGTGTGTTTGTAGGGGGACCTGAAGGGCTACCTAAGGGACCACCGTGTAGCCATGCAGTCTTTCAATGAGAAGGGACTCCTACTCAAGTTTGCCTGTGACATGGCTGCTGGTCTGATTGCCCTGCATGAGTTCAACTACGTCCACAGGTAAATTATTCAGCCCCGCGACTCACAGCCTCACTAGGCCTGGGTGAGTCATGTGAACTTCTTGTTTGGCACCAGTCTGTTATTCTGTGATAACAGCATATCAGGAAGTAATGTGATGTCTGGCTGGATGCCTTGTGATTAAGGATTAAACCGGCAGATGTTGTGCTTTTTGTAAATGTCCAGTGAGTAATTGCTTGTGTACTATTGTGTTTGTATTTTGCAAGTAACTCCTCAACCTAATTTAGCATGTTGTTTAAATTTTAGATATTTAATTTTCTGAATAATTTAATGGCTTTACTAGGAAAGTCATTGTTTTGGGGATAGCAAATTTTATTCCACCTACACGTCATTGGAAAGAGTTGAATTACAGCACGCACGCATGCACACATGCAGGCACATGGACCCACACATAAAAACACATGCATAGAAGTGGAATTACGTCTGTCACGTGGCCAGAATACTTGTAATATGGCTTTTAAAATAAATCAAGGTTAGGTTAGACAGAGCCGACTCATTATTTCTTAGCACAAGATAGTTTGATACTTCCATTGAGTTGATGACATGTTTAGGTGTGTACATTCAGTAGAATGAGTACATATATGTGTGTGATTGTTTTGCAGGGATTTTGCTGCCCGCAATTGTCTACTGGCTTCGGATCTGTCTGTGAAAATTGGTGACTACAGTCTGGGTGATTCTATTTACAAGGTGCGATGACATTTCTGTGCACTTAATTAAGTGTGAGAGTGAAGCAGGTTAAAATGAATTCATTAGCAATTAATTAACTTAAAGCTGTGTATGTGAACTGTACACAGATAAGATGGGATTGTTTCATGAAGCATTTATAATATACGAATATTCAAAAAAGGACATTTGAATAATTCAAAATAGCCATGCAAGACACACGTAGCAACAGCAAATAGTTGTATTTAACTAAGAAAACTCCTTCATTTGAAGATTCTTACATATAAATGTCTATGAAACTGACCCACGAAGGTTGTGAAATGAAATGTGACACGTAAACTTTCCAATTTATATTCCTAATGCTGTCTGCATATTTAGCCTAATTAATGTGGTACCTTGTGTAGGATGACTACTTTTGGGATGACGCTGGTGACGCCGTGCCAGTGCGGTGGCTTGCACCCGAGGCAGTGCACTACGACAGTAGTGATGCAAGTGTCACTGTTGGTCGTATCACTAAGGCCTCCAATGTATGGTATGTTGTCTTCAAGCATTATTGTTTAGCCCCTAAGTTTTATGTGTGCCAGTGTGAGCCTTAGAATCACAGCATTCCCAGTGTTTATACTCAGTTTGGATGCATACCATATTTACTAATATTATATATATATATATATATATATATATATATATATATATATATATATATATATATATGTATATATATATATATATATAATATATATATTTATTAAATTCAAACTGGAATAAGTAACGAGAAGCAGTTATATCCCAGTTAGATTTGTATGTGTAATCAAAAAGTAATGTTATGATTGCATGATAACCCTGATATCTAAATATGATTGAGCTATGTAGTATGTATGTCAATGTTTTTGTCCCGGATTGTCCGCATCTCGGATGCCAAATTTTCAGTGGCTTGTCTGTCAGCGTCACCCAGTTGATCGGCGTTTATGCTAATCGTTATATTGCACAAATTGAAAACAAGTTATGGTAAATGTGCCTTTTGTCAGATAGAACCACCTGTTGGTGATTTTATCTTAAAAATTGCGATGAAATTACATAGGAATTCACATCATTAAATCTTGGTTCCTTCACCTGACAACTAATATTTGTGTTTTGGTGAAGTCACTGATCTGTCCAGAATCCCACAAATTGTCCAGTAACTGGAAAATTTTGAAGTCAAACAGATGGATTAGTTTCTTATAGTTTGTGCCAACATCACAAAAAGGCTGTTTATAAAACATTGAACTGATTAAACCAGTCCACAATAAATGTTTGCCATCCGAGTTTCTGATATATTTTGTGCTGAAGAAATAGTGGCCTCACTCCCTAGCCATTCGCCACTCATTCCTGGTGCACTGTAGTACATGCATACACGCACTGGTGCACTGGAATACATGCATACACGCACTATTGCACTGGAATACATGCATACACGCACTGGTGCACTGGAATACATGCATACAAGCACTAGTGCACTGGAATGCATGCATACACGCACTGGTGCACTGGAATACATGCATACACGCACTGGTGTACCTGGAATGCATGCATACACGCACTAGTGCACTGGAATGCATGCATACACGCACTGGTGCACTGGAATGCATGCATACATGAAACTAGTGCACTGGAATACATGCATACACGAACTGGTGCACTGGAATACATGCATACACGCACTGGTGCACTGGAATACATGCATACACGCAATAGTGCACTGGAATGCTTGCATACACGCACTGGTGCACTGGAATACATGCATACACGCAATAGTGCACTGGAATGCATGCATACACGCACTGGTGCACTGGAATACATGCATACATGCACTGGTGCACTTGAATACATGCATACACACACTGGTGCACTGGAGTACATGCATACACGCACTAATGCACTGGAATACATGCATACACGCACTAGTGCACTGGAATACATGCATACACGCACTGGTGCACTGGAATACATGCATACACACACTAATGCACTGGAATACATGCATACACGCACTAGTGCACTGGAATACATGCATACACGCACTGGTGCACTGGAATACATGCATACATGCACTAGTGCACTGGAATACATGCATACACGCACTAGTGCACTGGCATACATGCATACACATCACATGTCTTCACGTGCTGTTTACTTGACAGGTCTTATGGCATTGTCCTTTGGGAGGTGATGCAGTTTGGGGCAGTGCCGTACAGCGATCTCAGCAATGAACTTGTGCTGCGCCTGGTGGTGAAAGAGTGCAGTGTCAGACCAACAAAACCAGACTTGCCAATATCTAACATTGACAGATTGTAAGTATCAGTGAGGCAGCTACTGTTTTGTCAGCATACAGGCAAAGGTAAATCATGGAAAGTCATTTAACACAAATAGCCATTATGTTGGTTTTTGGATACATCAGAATAAAAATTACACGTGTGACCCGCCACCAGTCTTTGGTCGGCCAATAATGTAATGTCAAATGTAATGTCATTTTTTACTGCCAGGACAGTAAAGTGAAAACAGTAACAATGCACTTTTGCATGCGTGTGAAACAATTTCCAGCCACTGTGGAGATTTCCCCTTGTGTTAGCACTGTCAGAAATTAATGAATTTGACTTTATGTACCTCATGAATCTGATTTGATGTACTTCCACGACTTAGTGCGACTTGCGTGTTTCAGGTACGAACTGATGCAGCTGTGTTGGTGCGACCAGCCACAGCAGCGACCGTCGCTACGGCAACTACGCATCATGTTGCTACATCTCATGTCAAACAAGATCAACACAAACTCTGCGGCGTTCGACCGCAAGTGGAACCAGCTGTTGCCACGGCGACCACCTCAAGTAACGAACGTAGGCGGGACCGTGACGCGCAATACACCCCCTCTGACAGCAGTGCCACCTAGTGGCACAGCAGGCACTAGCAAGACAGGTTTAGATTCGGAGTTTACACAACTCGATGCTTCACTGCTCACTCAGGTTGGAAGTCTGCAGTCTGACTCGGACATATCCATAGATGACAGAACTGTAAGCATCCAGTCTCCAGTTAATGAACTCTCCCTTGAAGCTGAACTGAGCGTGCTGGCTGGAAATAGACACAACGATTCACCGCGTAAAACCGATAACACTTTGAGCCTTGAGCGGGAGTTGGCAGCAAGTTCAAATAATGAGCCCTCCCGTGGCGATGAGGGTTCGTCATCAAAACCCCCCCGTGAGAACGCCATCGCTGAAGTCCACAAGAGCAACAAGGCAGCTGGTGACACACGTAAACCGCGTCATGATGACAGTAAATCCGACAGCCAAGCATCCCTGGACATGTCCAACACACACCCGCCACTGAACCACGCTCTCACGACAAGCACACCGAAGAAGAATATGGACGATAGTGGCGACACCTATGAGACGGTAACGCAGACGGACTCGACCCTGTACCGAACTGCACTGACATCGCAGCGAAGCATCAGCCAATCAGAGGAGTGGGAACAGCAAGAGCAGAAGAAGTTTGCGGCGATGTTGAAGACGGTGACATCGTTTGACGGTGACGATTTCGACCTGTCCAGTATGACGGAATCTGACTCGGAAAATAGCGTACTGGATCAGGTACTGGATGGAGAGATGACCATGACCGGTCAAGCGAGACCAGTGACAGAAGGGGCGGACACGTCAGAGAGTACAGGTGTGAAAACTGTCATGAACATGTCTGGTAAACCCGATGCAGCGACGACAGACACGAACAGAACTGACATGGTGATGGTGACGGACGTGTCGGATGAAACTGACACAGTGACTGCTGAGTCAGACAGAACTGCAGCAGTGACAGACACATCCGACAGACCTGACATGACAAATGTGATGGACACATTGGATAAAACTGACAAAGAAAAGGTGATGAGTTTGAAATGCAGTACAGATGGTACAGATGTTATTACTGAGAAGCGTGAGCCGGCGAACGGGACGGACAGTTTGGATGTGACCGATACAACAGTGAAGACACACACAGAGACACCTTGAATGGACATAGGGGCTCCGTCTGTAGATGTACCATACATAGCACACACATATGTGGTGTCGTATTTGACACATCCAGTATGTCATTGTTTGCCTGTTGTGCAACCATCATCTCCGTTCTGCCCACCAGAAATGTTTACATGTGTGTGCGGCAACACACATGTGACATCTGTTAAATCAGTCTTGCCCACTTGTAGTTCCTTTTGTTATGTTTTTGTTGCAAAGAAGAACGTTTTGGAGCCGGAATTTCAACAAAAGGTATGGTGGAATGTCCAGTGGCTGCACATGTTCGGCATCCATTGCAGTGGATTGATGGACCTTGTTGCTAGGAAACAGGTCATGTGATGGATACGTCAGCCATAACAGATGTGCTGTCGTGTGTGTTACGGACAGAGATACAGTGGGTCTTGGTCGTAACAGCTCATCTTGTGTATTATATAAGTTGGCTAGCAGAGGTCTATGAAGTGTGATACATAGTCATTAGTCATGTCTCTGTCTGTGCATTATGGGAAAGTCCATTTTTTTGCGACCACTCATATTGGCGACACTTAACAAACCTTGATGTTAGCGGAACCAGTGTGATGTTTGAAACATGAGCAGTATATGTTGGCATCTCCACACCGTAGAGAATCTTTATGTTAATCGGTTATGTGCATTTAGGATTTTAGATGTTTTATCGTATATTATTCACGCCACTGTGTGGCAGGTATATAGTTTTATTCCTCTGCTGAATATGGCTTAGGTTTGAAACATTTTTACAGCACATTATTTGTGCTTAGGCTACAGAACATTGCTGTGTGTCTTGTCTCGGAAGCTTGTTTCAGCATTGCTACGGCCAAGTGTGCCTTGTTGTTGAGTTGAGATTGAATCACTTCCGTCCAATGGTTCTGCCGAGGCGTGGTCTCTGTTGTCATCTGTTAACACTGTCTAGATGTTATACAGTCAGTCCATATCAATGTCATGAAGTTGCGTCCATTTGAATCTGTTGTGCGTGGTTAAGACCAGTGTCTATGCAATTATAGAACACATCTGTCACCCCCTCAAGCCTGTCTATGGCTAATGCATATTCAGCACGCTGTCTGCTGTGGCACTTGTAATGATATTGTTTTCTTACTCGGAATCTTCTCACCCCATGAGTGGTTGTCATTAGCAAGACGTAGGATGGTCATCTTAAGCGAAGGGTGGTTGCTATTAGCAGGACAGAATCACCCTCTCAGGCCTGACGTTACTAACAGGACGGGTGGTTGTTATTAGCATGACAATCACCCTCTCAAGCCAGGGGTAGTTGTTATTAGCAGCACATAGAGTCACCCTCTCAAGCCAGGGGTAGTTGTTATTAGCAGGACATAGAATCATCCTCTCAAGCCAGGGGTGGTTGTTATTAGCAGGACATAGAATCACCCTCTCATGCCAGGGGTAGTTGTTATTAGCAGGACATAGAATCACCCTCTCAAGCCAGGGGTAGTTGTTATTAGCAGGACATAGAATCATCCTCTCAAGCCAGGGGTGGTTGTTATTAGCAGGACATAGAATCATCCTCTCAAGCCAGGGGTGGTTGTTATTAGCAGGACATAGAATCATCCTCTCAAGCCAGGGGTGGTTGTTATTAGCAGGACATAGAATCACCCTCTCAAGCCAGGGGTAGTTGTTATTAGCAGGACATAGAATCATCCTTTCAAGCCATGGGTAGTTGTTATTACAGGACATAGAATCATCCTTTCAAGCCATGGGCAGTTGTTATTAGCAGGACATAGAATCACCCTCTCAAGCCATGGGTAGTTGTTATTAGCAGGACATAGAATCATCCTTTCAAGCCATGGGTAGTTGTTATTACAGGACATAGAATCATCCTTTCAAGCCATGGGCAGTTGTTATTAGCAGAACACAGAATCATCCTCTCAAGCCAGGGTATTGTTATTAGCAGGACATAAAATCCTTCAAGCCATGGGTGTTGTTATTACAGAACCCAAAATCACCTTTCAAGCCATGGGTGTTGTTATTAGCAGGACATAGAATCATCCTTTCAAGCCATGGGTAGTTGTTATTAGCAGGACATAGAATCATCCTTTCAAGCCATGGGTAGTTGTTATTAGCAGGACATAGAATCACCCTCTCAAGCCAGGGGTGGTTGTTATTAGCAGAACACAAAATCATCCTCTCAAGCCAGGGGTGATTGTTATTAGCAGAACACAAAATCACCCTCTCAAGCCATGGGTGATTGTTATTAGCAGAACACAAAATCACACTCTCAAGCCATGGGTGATTGTTATTAGCAGGACATAGAATCACACTCTCAAGCCAGGGGTGATTGTTATTAGCAGGACATAGAATCACACTCTCAAGCCAGGGGTGATTGTTATTAGCAGAACACAAAATCACCTCTCAAGCCATGGGTGATTGTTATTAGCAGAACACAAAATCACACTCTCAAGCCATGGGTGATTGTTATTAGCAGAACACAAAATCACACTCTCAAGCCATGGGTGATTGTTATTAGCAGAACACAAAATCACACTCTCAAGCCATGGGTGATTGTTATTAGCAGAACACAAAATCACACTCTCAAGCCATGGGTGATTGTTATTAGCAGAACACAAAATCACCTCTCAAGCCATGGGTGATTGTTATTAGCAGAACACAAAATCACACTCTCAAGCCATGGGTGATTGTTATTAGCAGAACACAAAATCACACTCTCAAGCCATGGGTGATTGTTATTAGCAGAACACAAAATCACCTCTCAAGCCATGGGTGATTGTTATTAGCAGAACACAAAATCACACTCTCAAGCCATGGGTGATTGTTATTAGCAGAACACAAAATCACACTCTCAAGCCATGGGTGATTGTTATTAGCAGAACACAAAATCACCTCTCAAGCCATGGGTGATTGTTATTAGCAGAACACAAAATCACCCTCTCAAGCCATGGGTGATTGTTATTAGCAGAACACAAAATCACCCTCTCAAGCCATGGGTGATTGTTATTAGCAGAACACAAAATCACACTCTCAAGCCATGGGTGATTGTTATTAGCAGAACACAAAATCACCTCTCAAGCCATGGGTGATTGTTATTAGCAGAACACAAAATCACCCTCTCAAGCCATGGGTGATTGTTATTAGCAGAACACAAAATCACACTCTCAAGCCATGGGTGATTGTTATTAGCAGAACACAAAATCACCCTCTCAAGCCATGGGTGTTGTTATTAGCAGGACATAGAATCACCTCTCAAGCCATGGGTGATTGTTATTAGCAGAACACAAAATCACCTCTCAAGCCATGGGTGTTGTTATTAGCAGAACACAAAATCACCTCTCAAGCCATGGGTGATTGTTATTAGCAGACAAAATCACCTCTCAAGCCATGGGTGATTGTTATTAGCAGAACACAAAATCACCTCTCAAGCCATGGGTGATTGTTATTAGCAGAACACAAAATCACCTCTCAAGCCATGGGTGATTGTTATTAGCAGAACACAAAATCACCCTCTCAAGCCATGGGTGGTTGTTATTAGCAGGACATAGAATCACCCTCTCAAGCCATGGGTGATTGTTATTAGCAGGACATAGAATCATCCTCTCAAGCCAGGGTGTTGTTATTAGCAGGACACAAAATCACCCTCTCAAGCCAGGGGTGTTGTTATTAGCAGAACAAAATCACCTCTCAAGCCATGGGTGTTGTTATTAGCAGAACACAAAATCACCCTCTCAAGCCATGGGTGTTGTTATTAGCAGAACAAAAATCACCTCTCAAGCCAGGGTGATTGTTATTAGCAGGACAAAATCACCTCTCAAGCCAGGGTGGTTGTTATTAGCAGACATAGAATCACCTCTCAAGCCATGGGTGATTGTTATTAGCAGAACACAAAATCACCCTCTCAAGCCAGGGGTGTTGTTATTAGCAGGACACAAAATCACCCTCTCAAGCCAGGGGTGTTGTTATTAGCAGGACATAGAATCACCTCTCAAGCCATGGGTGATTGTTATTAGCAGGAACAAAATCACCCTCTCAAGCCATGGGTGATTGTTATTAGCAGAACAAAATCACCTCTCAAGCCATGGGTGGTTGTTATTAGCAGGACAAAATCACCTCTCAAGCCATGGGTGTTGTTATTAGCAGAACAAAATCACCTCTCAAGCCAGGGGTGGTTGTTATTAGCAGGACATAGAATCACCCTCTCAAGCCATGGGTGGTTGTTATTAGCAGAACACAAAATCACCCTTTCAAGCCATGGGTGGTTGTTATTAGCAGGACATAGAATCACCTCTCAAGCCAGGGGTGGTTCTTATTAGCAGGACATAGAATCACCTCTCAAGCCAGGGTGTTGTTATTAGCAGGACAAAATCACCTCTCAAGCCAGGGTGATTGTTATTAGCAGGACAAAATCACCCTCAAGCCAGGGGTGGTTGTTATTAGCAGGACATAGAATCACCCTCTCAAGCCAGGGGTGGTTGTTATTAGCAGGACATAGAATCACCCTCTCAAGCCAGGGGTGGTTGTTATTAGCAGGACATAGAATCATCCTCTCAAGCCAGGGGTGGTTGTTATTACAGGACATAGAATCACCCTCTCAAGCCAGGGGTGGTTGTTATTAGCAGGACATAGAATCACCCTCTCAAGCCAGGGGTGGTTGTTATTAGCAGAACATAGAATCACCCCCACCCCTGGTTTATTTTGTTCTGGTCTGTGATGTGAAAGGGACCAGACCAAACTGTGCTGTCACATCACATCATATCACATCACATCACATCACATCACATCACATCACATCACATCACATCACATCACATCACATCACATCACATCACATCACATCACATCACATCACATCACACAGCAACGTGGCCTGTGCTATTCTAAAAAACAGTCTGGCCTGTTGTAATGTTTTGTTGTGAAACCTGTATTTTAGGAGCATACATATTTGTCATGCGGTCGCCTCAGTTGTTTCTAGCAACAGAACTTGCACAGACGCTAGCATTTTATCATATTGTGTAATTATTGTACTAACTTTGAGGGGCAGTGTAACAGTATCTCCCCCCAGGAGACAAAGTGCACTCACCTCTCTCTACTTACACCCTTGGACATTGGCTTCTGATCTAACAATTGGCAGTGGTTTGAGTCGTTGACTCATTATGTATTTGCTGGTAAGCTACTTGCCAGCGATAGTCACTGGTGTTACATTGGCTACACCAGAAGTATTTAGCACTCCACAGTTGGTGACTGCAGAAATAACATGGTCAGCAGGAATGGGTCTAACGTGTGTATAATACTAAATAATGGTAACTGTAGTGCACTTGAACTGCTGTGCTATGAAATGAGAGTATCAGCTCGTGTAAACTCACTTGTCAACTCATGGGAAGCATCTCAACTGTTCCCACTTTTTACTAGTCGGGCATCGAGTCTCCTGCCAAGTAATCATTTATTTGGCAGTTTAAAATAATGATTCACTGCACGAAGAATGACGATAGTAGAAAACAAATGTAGTTAGGCCAAACCAAGTTACCTTCTGTGTGATCTCTTACCTCCCTTGTCATAGACAACAGGTAGAAGTATAGCTGTTTTCTGTTGAAACTACACATCTAAGTAAAGGAGAGTTCTCCTTCTTCCATATGGTGTGGCTTCTCATTCTTGATTGTGCTCTTAACCCCATTATGACTACCACGGGAAGGATTTAACCACTCTATAATTATATACAAAGATCATTATGTTCATAAATATTCACCAGTGTCTATAGCCAGGTACTCATTCACACGGCTGAGTGAACTGGAGAACCATAGTGTGAACAGACTTGCCCAAGGTTTGGAACAGCAGCAATATGGTTCGACCCTCTGAGGCTGACCATTTTGCTAGTTCATCCCACTTCTTTCAACTTCTAATGAACCAGGATGTTGTACTCAACTTGTCTGTGGAAGGTCTACGTGGGATGATGCAGCCTGGCATTTTAATCGATGACCTCGGAATACATAGCTGAGCACCTGTTATCTTAACGTTTATTTATGCCATGTAGTCGGCCATGTGTAATAGGAGTTTTATTTTCACCGAATGCATTTAATCTGTACTGTATATACACCTCGTGCAATGTGATTTGATGTGCATCGAAGCAGGGAGGATTTATCCCAGAAATGAGCTACTGTTTTCGTATACTACATGGAAGCTGTTATATGGTTTGTTGGTAATAAATTCAAGTTACTATATTGTTTTGTTTTAAGATGCATGCACCATGACACGTACAGTAAATTGATGGTTGATGTTAACTAATTACACAGAAATAAACAACTACAAATTTTCTATAAAAAATATAATTTATTGATAATTAATTACACAATATACGCCAGGCAAAATGTGAACAATGACTAGTTTCTGGTTCCCATTGTGTGCATAGCGCAATTCATCTGTCACAATTATAATTAGTACAACAGTGGAACATGGATGGAATGTACAACACAATAATAAAAAAGAAACATCAAATTGTTTATTCACACTTTGGCCGTCCTCTGATATTTCTGCCTGGCAGTGTGTTGACAGTCCCCCAACAGTCCCAAGTCCATCACAGCGAAATAGCTATCTTTATCACTCCACACCCTAAACAATTGGTTTATGTTTGCCGTCATTTTTACAAATGGCCTACTTCTATGTCTAAGTGAGCTGTATTGTTTTTAATATTTACACATACTGGCTGTTGCACGTTACATCCGCAATCGTGTTTGCAAATTTGATACCTGTGTATAACACCACTCCAATAGTTTCAAGTCATCCTGTGCACACCAATCAATGTATAATATATGTAATATATTATTTTATATATACATGTACCATGAAAAGGTAGCTAAATTTCTCATACAATATTATGACTCGTCATAACTATGTACACTGTACTATGCACAACCTTACCATGTTTGTTTCTCAAATTTTACTTAAAAAGTTACACATTTCAGGAATGTACGAGAAGTTATGTCTAATGATTGCTGCATCATCTTATACACCAGAATACAATCTTAAAATGAGTATACTAAAAGATTCCTTTCGACGGCATGGTATCAAATGACAGTTTGATTTCTTACATATCCAGTTTGCTGGGTGTAAGCCCATTTGCAGTTCAATGGATGAATATACATGTAGCAAGTCCGATTTAAATATCAAATGTCTGCACAGTAATACTGCAAAATATCAAAGTAGTAAATCAAAAGGAAACAATTTAAAATAAACCGAAACCTTATAAAATTGTAATTAAATCACCGCAAACAGCAAGTTTATCGGATGTTACAATTGTAGATTGGCGCTTGCTATAAATAACCCCCAAATATTCTTCTGTGTGATGGTTTGTTGTTTTTTATCAGAACAAATAAAATGTGACTTGCTACATTTTTTCATTGGGCTGAGATGGTTCAGGACTTCATATACATCTTGAGAGGTTCGCATGGAGAGATTCTAACAGGACAGGGCCTAGCAGTCCCAAGTGGGTTGAGGGCTTACCACTGCAACAGGATTGAGGGCTTTACCGCCCTAACAGAGTTGATGGCCTCACTGCCCAACAGGGTTGAAGGTCTCACTGCTCCAATTGGTTTGAGGGCCTCACTTCACAAACAGGGTCAAGGGTTTCACTACCCTAACAGGCCTGAGCTCTTCATTGACCTCTCTGTTCCCTCTTCCAGATGATGACAGTGCCCAGAGAGTCACATGACGCGAGCATGCTCTCATCGTAGTTGAAGCAGACGTCAAGGACTGGGGCTGAGTGACCCTGTAGCTTGTTCACACACGGCTTACCCTCCTTCTGCACGTCAAAAAAGTACACGCACAGGTCCTCACTCCCCGTTACTGTAACAGTAGACACAAAGTTACTGGAACAGTAGACACAAAGTTACTGCAACAGTAGACACAAAGTTACTGCAACAGTAGACACAAAGTTACTGGAACAGTAGACACAAAGTTACTGGAACAGTAGACACAAAGTTACTGCAACAGTAGACACAAAGTTACTGGAACAGTAGACACAAAGTTACTGCAACAGTAGACACAAAGTTACTGGAACAGTAGACACAAAGTTACTGCAACAGTAGACACAAAGTTACTGTAACAGTAGACACAAAGTTACTAAAATGGCAACAGTAGACACAAAGTTACTGGAACAGTAGACACAAAGTTACTGCAACAGTAGACACAAAATTACTGCAACAGTAGACACAAAGACACTGCAACAGTAGACACAAAGTTACTGGAACAGTAGACACAAAGTTACTGCAACAGTAGACACAAAATTATTGCAACAGTAGACACAAAGTTACTGCAACAGTAGACACAAAGTTACTGGAACAGTAGACACAAAGTTACTGGAACAGTAGACACAAATTATTGCAACAGTAGACACAAAGTTACTGGAACAGTTGACACAAAGTTATTGAAACAGTAGACACAAAGTTACTGGAACAGTAGACACAACGTTACTTCAACAGTAGACACAAAGTTACTGGAACAGTAGATACAAAGTTATTGAAACACTGTTTCAATAACTTTGTATCTACTGTTCCAGTAACTTTGTGTCTACTGTTTCAAACAGTAGACACAACGTTACTTCAACAGTAGACACAAAGTTACTGGAACAGTAGACACAAAGTTATTGAAACAGTAGACACAACGTTACTTCAACAGTAGGCATAAAGTTATAGGAACAATAGACACCAATGTACGGATTAATATACACCAAGTTACTGGATAAATATACATAAAGTTACTGGAGCAATAGACACAAAGTTACTGGATAAATAGGCACAAAGTTACCGGGATGGCAGAGACAAAGTTACTGGAATGGTAGACATAAAGGTACTGGAATGATAAAAGTTACTGGAATGGCAGGAACAAAGTTACCTGAAAAACAGACACAATGTTAGTGGAATGGTAGTCACAAAATTACTGCTGAAGACACAAAAATACTGGAATGGTTCAAACAAAGTTACTTGAACAGTTGATGCAAAGTTAATGTGACGGTAGATGCAGTCATTAGAACAGACGACACAGTTACCAATAATACAAAACTTAAACAATAGAACAATTCTACCCGCTTACAAAAGAATTGGCCTAAACTATGAATTTACAATACATTATGAATTAGCAAAATGTTCTTTTTAGCTTTAGCAGCAACTGTTTCAGTAAGATCTTGTGATATTGAATTAGAACTTACAAACATAAAAATAATATAGCTTCAGTATAAGTGCGAACATGAAAAATAATCCCTTTATGGCAATTATTGACAGCATACTGTCTACAGGCAGGTGGGAACAGGGCGCCAACACTGACCTACACAGGCCCCCTGGCGGAACGAAATGAGCGGACAGAATGTGCTGCGGACATGGTGGCTCTTCTGCTTGATGGGAAACTTCCTCTTTAACAAGAGAGCTCCATCTGTACTTGTTATCCTGCAGAAACAAACCAAACATTACAAATGGCCTGTCTTGTGTGTTAACATTTTTACCTGTCCCTGTTTCTTGCTTGAATTAACAATTATTTTTTAACCAGATTTAAGAAGGTTTTTTTCTTCAAAAAGCAACAAGTCCCTGAGAGACACTCTTATAAGGAGACTATGGTTTATACAGATATTAATAGATGATACTATATAATGCACTACTATAGTTAAGCAATTCCCTAAAATAAGTTCTACATTTAGTCCATGACATTTATTTCTTTTCTATTTTCAGATACATTTTATCTTTTCTTCCTGTTTATTTTCTCTTTTGCACATGCAATACATTGTCTCTTTTCTTCATCCATTAAGAATTTGTATCTTTTCCACATCAAGTACAAGATCCACCTTCTGTACGACAAGATCCACCTTCTGTACGACAAGATCCACCTTCTGTACGACAAGATCCACCTTCTGTACGACAAGATCCACCTTCTGTACGACAAGATCCACCGTCTGTACGACAAGATCCACCGTCTGTACGACAATATCCACCTTCTGTACGACAAGATCCACCTTCTGTACGACAAGATCCACCTTCTGTACGACAAGATCCACCTTCTGTACGACAAGATCCACCTTCTGTACGACAAGATCCACCTTCTGTACAAGATCCACTGCCTGTACGACAAGATCCACCTTCTGTACGACAAGATCCACCTTCTGTACGACAAGATCCACCTTCTTTACGACAAGATCCACCTTCTGTACAACAAGATCCACCGTCTGTACGACAAGATCCACCGTCTGTACGACAAGATCCACCGTCTGTACGACAAGATCCACCTTCTGTGTGACAAGATCCACCTTCTGTACGACAAGATCCACCTTCTGTACGACAAGATCCACCTTCTGTACGACAAGATCCACTGCCTGTACGACAAGATCCACCTTCTGTACGACAAGATCCACCTTCTTTACGACAAGATCCACCTTCTGTACGACAAGATCCACCTTCTGTACGACAAGATCCACCTTCTGTACGACAAGATCCACCTTCTGTACGACAAGATCCACCTTCTGTATGACAAGATCCACCTTCTGTGCGACAAGATCCACCTTCTGTACGACAAGATCCACCTTCTTTACGACAAGATCCACCTTCTGTACGACAAGATCCACCTTCTTTACGACAAGATCCACCTTCTGTACGACAAGATCCACCTTCTGTACAACAAGATCCACCTTCTGTACGACAAGATCCACCTTCTTTACGACAAGATCCACCTTCTGTATGACAAGATCCACCTTCTGTACGACAAGATCCACCTTCTGTACAACAAGATCCACCTTCTGTACGACAAGATCCACCTTCGGTACGACAAGATCCACCTTCTGTACGACAAGATCCACCTTTTCTGTACAAGATCCACCTTCTGTACAAGATCCACCTTCTGTACAAGATCCACCTTCTGTACGACAAGATCCACCTTCTTCACAACAAGATCCACCTTCTGTACGACAAGATCCACCTTCTGTACGACAAGATCCACCTTCTGTATGACAAGATCCACCTTCTGTGCGACAAGATCCACCTTCTGTACGACAAGATCCACCTTCTGTACGACAAGATCCACCTTCTGTACAACAAGATTCCCCTGTTGTCGCCACAAGACCTCCACCATTCAGTACACAAGATCTCTCCCTATCTGTCAGGACCCCACAAGATCCCCATGTCATGACCAAAGACCTACCTATGCTGTACTGACAGAGACCCCCATAGTACACACAAGACACCTCCCTATGCTGTCAGTGACACACAAGAGACCTCCCTATGTTGTCAGTGACACACAAGAGACCTCCCCATGTTGTCAGTGACACACAAGAGACCTCCCTATGCTGTCAGTGACACACAAGACCTCCCCATGTTGTCAGTGACACACAAGAGACCTCCCCATGCTGTCAGTGACACACAAGAGACCTGCCTATGCTGTCAGTGACACACAAGAGACCTGCCTATGCTGTCAGTGACACACAAGAGACCTGCCTATGCTGTCAGTGACACACAAGAGACCTCCCTATGTTGTCAGTGACACACAAGAGACCTGCCTATGCTGTCAGTGACACACAAGAGACCTGCCTATGCTGTCAGTGACACACAAGAGACCTGCCTATGTTGTCAGTGACACACAATGACCTCCCATGTGTCAGGACACACAAGAGACCTGCCTATGCTGTCAGTGACACACAAGAGACCTCCCTATGTTGTCAGTGACACACAAGAGACCTGCCTATGCTGTCAGTGACACACAAGAGACCTGCCTATGCTGTCAGTGACACACAAGAGACCTCCCTATGTTGTCAGTGACACACAAGAGACCTCCCCATGTTGTCAGTGACACACAAGAGACCTCCCCATGTGTCAGTGACACACAAGAGACCTCCCTATGCTGTCAGTGACACACAAGAGACCTCCCTTTGTCAGTGACACACAAGAGACCTCCCCATGTTGTCAGTGACACACAAGAGACCTCCCTATGCTGTCAGTGACACACAAGAGACCTCCCCATGTTGTCAGTGACACACAAGAGACCTCCCCATGTTGTCAGTGACACACAAGAGACCTCCCCATGTTGTCAGGGACACACAAGAGACCTCCCCATGTTGTCAGTGACACACAAGAGACCTCCCTATGCTGTCAGTGACACACAAGAGACCTCCCCATGCTGTCAGTGACACACAAGAGACCTCCCCATGTTGTCAGTGACACACAAGAGACCTCCCTATGCTGTCAGTGACACACAAGAGACCTCCCCATGTTGTCAGTGACACACAAGAGACCTCCCCATGCTGTCAGTGACACACAAGAGACCTCCCCATGTGTCAGTGACACACAAGAGACCTCCCCATGCTGTCAGTGACACACAAGAGACCTCCCCATGTTGTCAGTGACACACAAGAGACCTCCCCATGTTGTCAGTGACACACAAGAGACCTCCCCATGTTGTCAGTGACACACAAGAGACCTGCCCTATGCTGTCAGTGACACACAAGAGACCTGCCTATGCTGTCAGTGACACACAAGAGACCTGCCTATGCTGTCAGTGACACACAAGAGACCTGCCTATGCTGTCAGTGACACACAAGAGACCTCCCTATGCTGTCAGTGACACACAAGAGACCTGCCTATGCTGTCAGTGACACAAGAACCTGCTATGTGTCAGTGACACACAAGAGACCTCCCTATGTGTCAGTGACACACAAGAGACCTGCCTATGCTGTCAGTGACACACAAGAGACCTGCCTATGCTGTCAGTGACACACAAGAGACCTCCCCATGTTGTCAGTGACACACAAGAGACCTTCCTATGCTGTCAGTGACACACAAGAGACCTCCCCATTTTGTCAGTGACACACAAGAGACCTGCCCATGTTATCAGTGACACACAAGAGACCTCCCTATGCTGTCAGTGACACACAAGAGACCTCCCCATGTTGTCAGGGACACACAAGAGACCTCCCTATGCTGTCAGTGACACACAAGAGACCTCCCCATGTTGTCAGGGACACACAAGAGACCTCCCCATGTTGTCAGTGACACACAAGAGACCTCCCTATGCTGTCAGGGACACACAAGAGACCTCCCCATGTTGTCAGTGACACACAAGAGACCTCCCTATGCTGTCAGTGACACACAAGACCTCCCCATGTTGTCAGTGACACACAAGAGACCTCCCCATGTGTCAGTGACACACAAGACCTCCCCATGTTGTCAGTGACACAATGGCCAAAAAAAGAGACCTCCCCATGTTGTCAGTGACACACAAGAGACCTCCCCATGTTGTCAGTGACACACAAGAGACCTCCCCATGCTGTCAGGGACACACAAGAGACCTCTCTATGTTGTCAGTGACACACAAGAGACCTCTCTATGTTGTCAGTGACACACAAGAGACCTCCCTATGTTGTCAGTGACACACAAGAGACCTCCCCATGTTGTCAGTGACACACAAGAACCTCCCCATGTTGTCAGTGACACACAAGAGACCTCCCCATGTTGTCAGTGACACACAAGAGACCTCCCCATGTTGTCAGTGACACACAAGAGACCTCCCTATGCTGTCAGGGACACACAAGAGACCTCCCTATGCTGTCAGTGACACACAAGAGACCTCCCCATGTTGTCGACTGCTGTCATACCTGAACAGACACAGTGCATTGATGCCACAGTTGACAAGTAATGAAGGATCCCTGGCTTCTCGGCTGATCCAGGCTCGGGCGGAAATGCAAGTGACGGGACTTCCTTCACAAACCGTCATCCTGCCAACAAGATACACATGTTGGATGATGTACAAATCAAATTGTTTCAACAGTGATTCATATTTCTCTATTCTCAATCAAATGAGAACACACTGCCCAGTGCGGTGCTCTTTAATAGAAATACTCCATTTTCATAGATATGTAAAGAAACATTTGCAATGGAAAATAATTTACAAAACACCACACAATGGGCAGCATTCTGACAATGACTGGCTGGTCCAGAACATGACAGCATTGTCCAAATTATTTTATGTACAAGCGCTTCATGTTACCTGTTCCCCTTACGTAGTTGCATAGAATTGTAAATTAATTTTTTTAAGGTAGTACACAGAACAACCACAGCATGTGTGGTACTTCATCAATGAAGTGCCAACCCACCGCTTTGCCTTTGTTATCTTCCCTGTCGCCAGGTCAAAGAGAAAGGAGAAGATGAACCCCTTGTCATCCCCGGTCCACAGGATCCTGCCCGTCATGTCAAAGGCCAGGGTGAGGACCTTACCTAGGACCTTACTTGTGCCACCCTGAAACAGACCAAGTCACAAAGAATGAGTAAGAACCTTGTCAAGGACCTTACTGTTGCCACCCTGAAACAGACCATGTCACAGATATTGAGTAAGAACCTTGTCAAGAACCTTACTGGTGTCACCTTGAAAGAGGCCAAGTCACAGAGAATGAATAAGAACCGTGTCAAGGACCTTACTGGTGTCACCTTGAAACAGACCAAGTCACAGAGAACGAGTAAGAACCTTGTCAAAAACCTTACTGGTGTCACCTTGAAACAGACCAAGTCACAGAGAACGAGTAAGAACCTTGTCAAGAACCTTACTGGTGTCACCTTGAAACAGACCAAGTCACAGAGAATGAGTAAGAACCATGTCAAGAACCTTACTGGTGTCACCTTGAAACAGACCAAGTCACAAAGAACGAGTAAGAACCTTGTAAGGACCTTACTGGTGTCACCTTGAAACAGACCAAGTCACAGAGAACGAGTAAGAACCTTGTCAAGAACCTTACTGGTGTCACCTTGAAACAGACCAAGTCACAGAGAACGAGTAAGAACCTTGTCAAGAACCTTACTGGTGTCACCTTGAAACAGACCAAGTCACAAAGAACGAGTAAGAACCTTGTCAAGAACCTTACTGGTGTCACCTTGAAACAGACCAAGTCACAGAGAACGAGTAAGAACCTTGTCAAGAACCTTACTGGTGTCACCTTGAAACAGACCAAGTCACAGAGAACGAGTAAGAACCTTGTCAAGAACCTTACTGGTGTCACCTTGAAACAGACCAAGTCACAGAGAACGAGTAAGAACCTTGTCAAGAACCTTACTGGTGTTACTTTGAAACAGACCAAGTCACAGAGAACGAGTAAGAACCTTGTAAGGACCTTACTGGTGTTACCTTGAAACAGACCAAATCACAGAGAACGAGTAAGAACCTTGTAAGGACCTTACTGGTGTCACCTTGAAACAGACCAAGTCACAAAGAACGAGTAAGAACCTTGTAAGGACCTTACTGGTGTTAACTTGAAACAGACCAAGTGACAGAGAACGAGTGAGGACCCTGCCAATGATCACCAACAAAAGCCAGTCACCCACCACATAGAGGTGAGCAGTTTCAAGTAGTGCTAGAGACATCATATTTTTTATTTGTGAACTTACGAGAATACTCCTACCTGGACCTACAGATTAGAGACCTTGCACTCACCTTTGCCACTTTCCCTGTTGACACATTCATCACCTGCACAGTCTGTCTGCTGTTACCTGTCTGAAGGTTGGGTCAAAGAAAAACATCATCAAATGGCACATTTACCATTATTCTAATTCTATAACTTCGCACTGTCCACTTGTTGAAATCTAAAAAAGGCAAGTTCTTATATAGCGCAGTATCCTCAGGACCATTCAAAGCGCATTGAAATCACATCTAAATCCTTGATAACTGAGCTTGGTGTGTACAGTATCCACCGTCAAAACAAAGTAATTAGTCAATCTTGAAAATGCTATAAATTACAATTCTGTTCAAATCCCACAATTGCTTTTCATCAAATCGGACCCAAACATTGTGAATGTTGTCTGCAACCTTTCTATGCAAATATGTCCATTTCCCTATTTGGATGGAATTTTTTTCACTTGAAAAAACTAGAAATGGGTACCACCTGAAAATCAGCCAAACTCTATGTTGAATGCAGAAGAGAAACAGTCAACTACCGCCACCTGTTGGGGAACAAGGATACAACAAACCAGTTGTTGTTGAGAGGTTGGAAGAGACAGGACAAGACTTGTGCTCCCTGGGTTGGGTCGACCACGGTGCGCACACACGACCCTTCTGCCACGTTCCACAGCCTGCTGCTGCCATCTAGTGAGGCTGACAGGAGGATGTCATTCGACTGGGACCAAACAAAATCTGTAAAGACAATCATACGTTTGTCATCATCATGTGTCGTCCTGGTATGGAATGAAAGTGAATATTCGTTCCTATGAGCTATCAAATTGTACACTAGTGATTCTATACCAGTTGATTCATTGTCTATATCTCTAGTGAGGTAGCACACATGGTCAGACCATTTCATGAGCCCGTAGAAGGTCAATTTCACTTAAACAAACTAGATATTGCCAAGTTACGTAAATTATACCCAGTTACTATGGTTTTTTTATTAATGAAACTATCATGCATAATTGTTGCATTTTCTTGACCATGATTAAAAGAATTCTTGCTACACATATTTTGCCCCCACAAATAGTTAAACATATAATACCTCCAACGCATACACACATCAATGCACATATAACATAAAAATAAAAACTCATATCTCAAAATTAAATAATAATAATTACATTAAGTAAGAAAATCACTTCACAGAGATAATAAATTTTATACTATAAAATTTCCAAATGAATGCCAGTAGGGTGGGGTAATTGCCTCTACCTCAGCACCACAAACTGACCTGTGACTCCGGCCGTGTGTCCACGTAGCACACAGATGACCGTTGCTGGAGGAGGAATCACTTGGCAGATGGACAACTGACCATCCAGAGAGCTGCAGGCCATTCGAGACTTGTCATCGTGAGCAAACTTCACACTCGTCACTATGGCAACACAAAGTAACAAGTAGTCACAATGAACCAACTTCACACTCGTCACTATGGCAACACAAAGTAACAAGTAGTCACAATGAACCAACTTCACACTCGTCACTATGGCAACACAAAGTAACAAGTAGTCACATAAAACCAGGTATATTGCACAGGCCTATTCTACACATGGGCTGAAAATAGCTGCCTACGTCATGCCCCATCAACTATGTGATTCTGACATAAAACGTAACTTATAAACTCATCTTTCAATGTCTGATGATTTTCCACATTTTCCAGTTAAATTATCCAAAGCTAATAACAAACCATGCACAGTTGCACAGGGAATTTATTTTCCACATAGCACAATTTAAAAAAACTTGTTTTGTCAAAATGCAACTTTTAAAGTGTGCTTAATTTTTAGCAATAAATAAAAATCTACTGAATATATTGTTTGGTCAAATGTAATTTTTAAAGTGTGCTTAATTAATTAGTAGCAATAAATACCAATCTACTGAATATATTGTTTGGTCAAAATGTATTTTTTTAAGTGTGCTTAATTTTTTGCAATAAATAAAGATCTACTGAATATATTTTTGATCAAAATGTAACTTTTTTAAATACGCTTAATTTTAAACAATAATTAAAAAATATACTGAATATATTCCAATGAATGACATACAGCGAAACTTCATTACTAACTTTAATCTCAGCACTGGCAAAAATTGGCGTTATAGGGCGAGTGACCATATAATTCCCACTTTGCTGTGGATGGTGACATATTACATGTATAGGGCTGGGTACGAGATGATTTCCGTAGAACACTGACCACTGTCCAGTGTCCAGCAGTCCTACCTGGAGCAGTATGCTGGTCAAAGATGTGGTGCATGCCAGCGAATGCGTAGTTCTCGCCTACCGTTGTATCCCCGGCCATTGCTCTGTCACATGCATACGACTAGTTAGGCAGGTTTAGTTGACTTTCACGCCATAATCACTTTTAACTAATTCAGAATCATACAGCTGGTGACAGACATTACAACAAAGTAATTTTCGTGAAGTTTAGCATCGATAAAAAATGCAGTTTTTATTAAATCATCATAAATGCTTAAAATAAAACATACAGATATAAAATACAAATGCAAATGTTACACTGTACACAGCTGTTGATACAAATATACAAAATTAATAAAATGGTAAACAAGTTAACACAACAAAGATGTCCTTTAACATTATGGAAATTATACTACAAAAATAGAAGGTAAAAACACAAATTAAACACCTCCTTTTCCAAACATGTTTTTTTTAATAATTGACAATTATAACTGACAAATATCTGTAGAAATCATTATTGACCCATCCAATCGCAAGCCCTACACCCCAACACCATTTCTACCAGACTAATGAAGGAAGCAAGTTTGGAATGTCTCCACCACCGGAAGAACCAAGAATGGAATTAAGCTGGGGGAAATGTGGACTAGAAAATTGGAATTATGGTAGCAAAATAGTGATGACTATGTACACATCAGAAAGGAGGTACAACGGGGATGAATTCCTAAATGTACGTGAGCAACAGGACTGGATTTGTACAAGTGGGTGGAAAATAGAGATGTATTTGTAGATGTAAGTAAATACTTTGTACACACACATGAACAGCTGGGATGAAATTGTATATCTGGATGAACAATAGGGATGGATTCCTACATGTGGACAGACAATAGGGATGGATTCCTACATGTGGACAGACAATAGGGATGGATTCCTACATGTGGACAGACAATAGTGATGGATTCCTACATGTGGACAGACAATAGGGATGGATTCCTACATGTGGACAGACAATAGTGATGGATTCCTACATGTGGACAGACAATAGTGATGGATTCCTACATGTGGACAGACAATAGGGATGGTTTCCTACATGTGGACAGACAATAGTGATGGATTCCTACCTGTGGACAGACAATAGGGATGGATTCATTTATATGCGAGTAGAAAATAGGGATGGAATTTTACATGTACATGAAAAATATGGGTGGATCCATTTGTATAGGTGGAAAATAGGGATGGGCCCCTCCACCAAAATGGAAAAATGGGGATGAGTTCCCATATGGACATAACAAATAAGGACAGATTTTCGTGTACGGAAGTACAATGATACCAGCCACCAATGAACCATCAGCTTAGGCAGGGGAAGCAGCAACACCAGCTGGGAGGGAGAAGGAAGAACAGCGATACCTGCTAGCCCGGGCACACTGGGTTGGGGGGAGAGTCTCCTCCCTGACGCTGGGAGTGCTGGGGCCCCACCAGACTCCCTGCCCCGGGCCCAGGGGGGAAGTAGAATGCCTGCCCACCGTAGGCACCACACAGAGTGAGGCGCGGCGAATGACGGAGCTACGTCGACGTGTTTGAAACACCCTTACGACTTCACTGAGCACAGACAACAGCACCAGCAGGGTAGAGTGGCAGCATGCGTCCGGGTCAGACAACATTCAAGGGTAAAACAGGGACAGTAAAGATCTCCTGTTAATTTTATTTTGTGCTTATCTTGTTTCGGACACGGTCTGCCAAAGATTGTATCTCACACTGTTTATACAACTTTATTATTTTATTTTTGAGAAATTGTCAGGCAAACCGTGTGTTCGTTTTTTATTTGGGGGGAACCAGTTAAGTTGGTTAAAAAACCTACCCAATCTCATTTTAAAAACCAGTGATCAAAAAAAGTAAGTAGATTTAAGCAAATATAAGATTTATTGCATGATTTTAACTTACTTTGAAGCATAAATTTGTCGATGAGTACCAACACACGTGACACCAGTACGTGAACAAGGCCCGTAGCTGATGCAGCTCATCAACAAATTTATGTTCCAAAGTAAAATCATACAATAAACCATTCTTGGAGCCATGAACAATATATTCAATATGAAATATAAGATGTTTAATATAATTACTAACTTCTTTTTAAGAATTCTCACCAACAATTTTGAAAATTAATAAGCATTGTTCATGATAGACTGCATTACCCCCGGGTACTTCAGAAAAGAGTTTGGACACAAGTTCCACAAGCCCAGACTACACTGTAATTCATGCTGAACTACGAAATTACTGTGTAGTGTGTACTACATTTAGGTAGGTAGAGAAGACAGAAACATCAAAATTAAAATCAAAAGAAAACACAAAGTTTTCATACTTAGTAAATTAAACTAGCAAAGTACTACTCTAAGTACCATAGTTCTACTCCTCACGAACTACAGGGCCCATGGTCCTGCTGATTTCATCAGTCTTAGTGCCCCCCCCGCAATACCAACTGGCTGAGTTCATTATACAATTATGAAAATCCCTTCAGTTGGGCGCACCCAGGTATGGGCCAATTGTGACATATAATGTTCTGGAAATAGAATGACTACGGAAATGGACTACCGGTGGCATCATTGCACATCTTTTGATATAAATTTGGTGAACAATCACTTTTAATGGCTTCTGTGACAGTGACTGTAAAGTACGTACTATTTAGCACTATGTATTGTATGTACGAATATGCATATATATTTTGTATTTTACGTTGATGGTAATGGGATCTAAATAAATGTTCTTGTTTGTGTTCTTACTGGGATTTTAGCATTATCCTGTGACATGTGGTGTGTGTTTGCATTATAACAATCACGACCAGCGAAAACAAAAACTAGGATAAAGAACAATTGATTAAGCAGACTTCCATATATTGCACGTGATGTCAGCCATGGGTTGGGAAGTCAACGTCCACTACTGACTCATGGGGACAGACGGTGACAACACAGTGTCCTGATTTGTATTATGCACCATTATACTTTTTGTGCCATGGAAGTAATTCTAATACTAACTGCACTAAGCAACCAGTTAAATAACCCCATAGCAATGTAACCATGTTGAACAGGTTACCAATTCACTCCTCGTGCTTGTCGCTAGAATACAACATTAGTGCAATTAGTAACATATGCTATTAGTATTTTTAGTTTATTGTTAGTACAAACAGAGAAGCAAGCATTATTTTTTAACCACAAGTAAAATTATGCAGCAAGTGTCCCCACCTGCTGGCCTCCGCTACACTAGTCGGCATGACACCCAGTAGGTTCTCGTGACTGTAGCGGTAACACCGCTCTGTCTTGCGCCCAATAATGTCCAGGGACTCCATACTCTAGAATGTGTCAAATAAAACATAAGTTAGGTGCAGTGTAATGTACTTAGAACTGCAAAAAGCACATTACATGTCACTCCCAGGCAGACATGTTCAATCAAACATCACTTCAACTTCTCTGGGAAGAATTAAGCCACACTACATTTACTGCACAACGGTCATTCACACATATCCACCAATATTTGCACCAAGTTAGTCATGTTCAGTGCTGATTGTGATGAAACAATCCTTCACTGACGACTGCAGGTCTTTGTTAATCGTATTTGCCTGATGATTCTTGTTTATTACAAACTCAGACTCTTGAACATGTAGAACCATAGATGTTGGGGTCAGTATGGCAATAATGTCTTGAAGAGCAAGGCTGACTACATTTAGTCAGTTAATAAGAACATTGCAGAGCAATGGGAACAACTGGAAGTCTAGTATTAATACTTTTTATAAAATACTGGTGTCATGACAATACCTCCATTGTGTTTCTGTTGACGCTGCGTAAACTGACAGTTCGGCTGCGCAGACTGCTGTAATGAGAGCATAATCAAAGGGTTAATCATTATCAGGAACCCATGGAGGGAGAATGCTGCGAAGAGGGAGAAAGGGTTAACTCAAGGACCGAGCAGCAGTACAAGAACTAGCCTCAACCCAAATGTCTCAACTGTAAATGAGGATACTTTCCTATTACAATAGTAAATAACAATAGTTTTACAAAATGTAGTCCACAAATTATTACTGAAGACAAAGATCAGATAGCATGTAAAATATGCACAAAATATGCAACAACTGCAATTGTACTTACCGAACTTTGGTAGTGTGTATCAATAACACATACCATCAAAATACAGGTCAGACATTCAACAATGCGATAGCTTTTATAATATTTGGAAGGGCTTCTAAATTGCAAGGGCTTCTAAATAAATGTGCAAAGAAAGCCTCTGATTGATTGTTGCATCAAACAATGATCTAAACTTTGTTTTCAAAAAATACTTTTTCTTAAACAGTGAATGAAAGCTAGATGTTTGAGGGGGAAATTATGCTGGAAACCTTTGTTCATATATATTTTCCACTTTAATTAACAAAGCCTCAAGTAACAACTACACAAACCTTTGTTCCGACATTGCACACACACCATAGCGCTGGGCAAGCAGTGCTGCCCTCTGGCGAAGGTATTCTTTGCGCACTGCTGGATCAGTCTGCAAAACAATGCAAGCTTCAACAGAAGTTAAAACTAGACTACAATGTACTCCATCTTTTTAGATAAAAGACAGACATTTTACACAGAAGCTTCACTTTCTTGTGCTGCGGTTCATCTCAACAGACACAACTGTCACCAATATTTCCTTATTTTCACTCCTTTACATACAATCATGTAGAATTACTTTTTTTGTAATTTTCAGCTCTAAGCTGGTCTACATACCCCATTTTTGGCACTGTCTCTCAGCAGCTGACTTCTCCTCCTAATGTAGAGAGTTCCTGTAAAACACACACTTAATTACATATTCTGTACACTGCATAACACCAATTAAAGTTATTAAACAGACTGTTCAGGTCATATTCTGCAGCAATCTCGTAATGAAACATATGAATTGCTCTATAAATCAGAGCATCTTATAGTTTTTTAAAGTAATTACACAATGTCTGACAGTTCAATGGAAGTTGTCAGCATGTGATAAATGAACCATTAGTTGTCATCCATAGATGGTTATTATTAAAAAGTTAGTCTGTATTAAAGTTAGTTTGTACTAAATGATGCACATTGTCGTGTGTGTGTGTGTGTGTGTGTGTGTGTGTGTGTGTGTGTGTGTGTGTGTGTGTGTGTGTGTATCGTGTGTGTGTGTATGTGTGCGTGTGTGTTTGTGTGTGTGTGTGTATGTATGTATGTGTGTGTGTGCATGTGTATGCGTGTATGCGTGTGTGTGTATGTGTTTTGTGTGTGTGTATGTGTGTGTGTGTTTGTGTGTGTATGTGTGTGTATGTGTGTGTACGTGTGTTTGTGTGTATGTGTGTGTTTGTGTGTGTGTGTATGTGTGTGTATGTGTGTGTATGTGTGTATGTGCGTGTGTGATCCATACATTTGTTTTAAATCCAAGTGTTTTTATGACATTGATCCATCATTGTAACTTCCTACACCTCTGATACATTTCATGGTGTATACAAACACTTTGTTAGTTGGTTTTACTTTCAGTTAATTGTACTGTAAGTGCAATTTTTGAATTGTAAATTGACATCCCAAATAAATGTTGCTATCTGCATTATGTGTCCAGGTTATTATTAACATTAACCAATTACAGACAAACGTTGATGAAACTGTGTGGAACTACCTTTCAAAACAAACTCACACTCAGTTATCCTAAACGTAAGTCCTAGAGATACTGCTGTATGATCTAACAGTTAAACTAAAGAAATATATATTGTTATCTATCATCTTCATAATGAGTCTCCTGACTCTCGTAACCAAAACATGGACATTCATGTAGAATCTGGACCAACCTTGATTTTGTCATCGTAATCGTGTGTCTTAATTTGATACATTCCACATAATTGCAGACATATAAAACTATGTTACAAAAATATTGTGTCTTAGAATAAGTGCATGTTTGAGCAATTGAGGTCCTGAGGCAATGAGCAACCGGACAGGTCAATTTGCACAAGTCTGCACTATTGTAGCTGTGCATTGCCGCAGTGAGCGCTGTAGCAGCATATCAGTGTTCACATTAGGTTTGCAAAAGATGTGGTCAGTATTTTGTTTTCATAATTACAATTCATGTTTGAACAAGCCTCTGTTATTGCCGAAACAAGTGCCAGAATGGGCAGAATGAGTCCTAGAACGGGTTGGAATGGACTTAAAACGTTTATATGTGCTTCAAGTTAAATTTATTTCTGTATCATTTAACAATGTAACTCATAAGTTAGTATGTGTTGTGTCATCCCTACTTGGGGATGAGTAATAAAACTGTCAAAAGATTGCTTCATTGATCACGACAAGGGACTGAAGACACACAATATACAATGGGTGATATTGTACTAAATACTACCATAAAGGAAAAGGACTTACGGTTAATTATAGTGCTGATATGAAGGTATCAGAGCAGTGTGGAATTGCAGCAGTGAAGGGAAACCAGATTATTGGATTAATTAGGCGAAATATAGTGTACAAGGAAAAAGAACTAATAATACCGCTTTATAAAACAATAGTTAGGCCTCACTTAGAATATTGCATACAGGCATGGAGGCCATATCGCAAGAAGGATATTGATATACTAGAAAGAGTACAAAGGAGAGTAACCAAAATTATACCAAACCTCAGGAATATTAGTTATGAAATGCGTCTAAAAGAATGTGGTTTAACAACACTAGAAACCAGAAGATTGAGAGGAGCTCAGATAGAAATGTTTAAAATATTGAATGGGTAAGAAATATTTTTTTCTCGGTTAAGGAAGAGAGAAGGACTAGAGGACATGGAATTAGATTAGCAAAGAAGCAGTGTAGACTAGATATTAGAAAATTCTCATTTTCACAAAGAACAGTAAAAGAATGGAACAGATTATCAGCTGATTGTGTATGTGCTAGTAGTGTTACTATGTTTAAAAATAAAATCGAAATATACCTAAGAAGAGCGGGGTACATTTAGATTGATAGGTTGGACTCTTGATAAGCCAAAGGGCTTCCTGGTCCACCTGTCATATAGAGTTGATTCTCTAGGTGGCAATCTTGTTAAATCCTGTTGACACTCGCACCAGTGTCAATTAGCATGTCCAGTTCAATGTTCTCAAATTTCACTCGAGCGTGAGGTAGAATGACGTTGGAGTTGACGGCATTGGCAAAGTATGCATAGTCGCAGTCGCCAATGTTGTCCAGCTGATTGACTCGTTGCTTATGGCGCTGTGGCGGTCGAGGAACGGCTGTGCCTGGACGACTGTTTCTGCCACTTCTGCACCACTTGGCAGTGATTAAGCTTGTGGCATTGCGTACATGTGACGCCGCAGGCTGGACAGTGTTGTTGTAGGCTGGACAGTTGTTGTTGTTGCAGGCTGGACAGTGTTGTTGTAGGCTGGACAGTGTTGTTGTAGGCTGAACAGTTGTTGTCCTCCCAGTTGTGTCCAGCTGCCGCCGCATTTGAAACAGAGACATGTTGCCTGCTTCTGTTGTTGACGACATACTCGCTTTGGCGGATCGCCGCAGACTTTTGTTTTCATGAACTGCAGCAAATTGTCAAAAGTTACACAGGCCTTGCTCGGTCCTTTTCGTGTTGTTTTATCGTCGGTACAACCAGCGATCAGCTGTGATGTCAGTTAAGTGTTTGTGTTCATGAAATTACACATCGCAGCAACTTGCATGAAGCGTGTGTAATACTTGTCAATTGACTTTTTACTGCTCTTGATTGGAGTGACGAAATTGGTAGCGTTGGAATTCAACATTTTATCTTGGGTTGAAATAATCCAACAGAACTTTCACAGCTTTGGTGAACGTCGTCTGGTCGGTGTTGGGTTGAGGCATAATTCTGTCGACGGAGAATGTGTTGAAGATGTCATTGAGATCCTCACCTCCGTATGTCAGCATGATTGCTTTCTTCTGTGTGTCATCTGTGACATTGTAACCGACAAAGACGTCACCCATTTAGTCCAGCGGATGCCCTTACCTTCCGACAAGCAATCAAAAGGGGATACGTCAGCAAAGACTGCGTCGTGTTGATCTTGTTGGATGATTGTCACTGATCATTGATGATCGTACGATACCACGACACATGCACTGTCGCTTGAGGATGTAATCCATTGCCGCAGATAGCACAGGAGCAGAGGTGTAGCATATCTGATTGTGCCTACACATCACGAAGCACGAAGGGTGATCCTCATCGCCAGATGTTGTGTCGTCCCCGCTTGGGGTATGAGTGATAACTCCATGATAATGATATTCATTTTATTACACTGGCATACACGATAATGTAGGCTGTAGTAGATATACGTATGGTTTGTTCTATGTATGTTCTACGTATGGTTTGTCTCTGTTACTCACTAACTAAATGGGCATGGCCCTATGGGATATATGCCCTAACAGTAGTTGTGTTAGTCCCATCATACATTAGGGGTAGAGGCTACTAGGCTAAGCAGTGTTTAAAAACACTAATGTGTACAGTATGACAACATAAGAAACAGAATAAGGTATATTCGTGAGTGTTGGAATGATGATGGAACTGTGGGCGTACGCTGAATACATACGAACTTAGAGAATTTCCTGCCCTCATACACCCTGCTCCATCGTTATTTCGCCGTTCTTAAACATACCATCAGATGAGTTTCATTATACCACTTTTAAATGATACACAAAGTATAATTAAATTTCACTTGAAGCACATAGAAAATAAAAAGTTATGTTTTACGTCCGTTCCAACCCATTCCGGCGCTCATTTGGTTAATTACAAAGCCCTGGTCTGAACCAACCAGGGAGTTTCTGATTCTGTTAGTAGGCCTTTCATTTGAGAAGTGAAAATATCAAATCCAGGCAAACATGATTATGATACAGCATAAACAGGGTGGGTTTGGCTTTGAACTTAATCTAAATTGATCGTTCGGCTAGCGCAGTCTGTAGGCCCTATTTTATTTGTTTACAACACGTCAACGACAGTGAAGACATCTGTCACACCCACACTACAGGCACACGCAGTGAAAACTGACAAGCACAGACACCGAGACAGCGACAGTGTATACGCTGAGTGACAGGCACAACTTCCGGTTAAACAAATTAACTAAGTAATTATCCTCTACATTGAATCTACACTTACGAAACTGCGGATTATTTGGTGTTCTGTATGCGTTGTATCTTGCATCTAATGCAAGTGCCTGCTGCCAAACCGCTGCCATCACGTCGATGCAAATGTGGGCGGACGACAGCGGACCATAATCAACACCGGAAATGGACACCCCATGGTTTGACAGTTGCCGTCAGATGGCATCACTAGCACAAAAGGCTCTGACTAGGACTCTTCGACAGCGTTGCGTCTTCGGGCTACTGAATCACGTGCGCTCGCGTCTTTGTGAATTATTTTCTCTCTGCATATATGTATGTATATATGTATATATAATATATTATATATACATAGAGGCAGAGAGAAAATAATTCACAAAGACGCGAGCGCACGTGTACTGAATCAACCAAACTGTGGCGATTCGACTCCATAAGTAGGCTACATTTTAACTGCGTCAGTGGAACATTTCAGTTGTATTATTTAGTGGTATGTTTTCTTGCCAACGCAGCACGAATGACGATGCTGACACGAATGGGTGAATTCTGGCCGATTCGGTGCCGTTTATCTTAGCCTGGGAGTTACCTTGATTTATGAAAGGTATCGGCTCTGTCTGTGACCTAATAATTATTATTTATGCTCCAATTTCCGAAGTAAGCTACTTTGTTAATTACATACAAGGCCTACGCCTACGATGACAGGGATACAATGACACTGATACATTTGGAGGGTTATTTATATATTTGTGAAGCCCTATGCTATGGACGGTGATACATTTCTAATCTTTCCAGTCACAGTTTGTATAGGAGAATATTGGGTGATTATTATCCAAATTTTTCATATCCAAATTCAAGATCTTTCTTCTTACCTGTAGAGGCATTCGTCTGAACGTTTCACGTTGACTTCTTCAGCACTAATGACGAATGACGTCATCGTACACATGGGGTAGCTCCTAATTGTCCTCGTCTCTGTTCATTAGTGTCTTTATCTTTCTGATCCAGAGGGCTTCCTTTATTTGCCGGGTTCTTCTGTTTAGTGTCAATGATTTTTGCTTCTTCCCTGTCTATGGTGTGATTTTCAGTCGTTGCATTGTCTGCCTAGGGCGGATTTGTTGAAGTTAGACATTAATCTTTTTCCCGCTCCTTGAGTATTTCACGTTGTTCGTGTTGTCTACGTCCTTTCTGTGTTCGCCCAATCGTGTTTTCAGTAGTCTCCCGGTTTCTCCAATATATTCGGCACCACAGGTTTTGCATGGTACACCCAGCTCACCTTGTTCTGCAAGTTCTACCTTGTCTTTTGGATGTACCAGCAGGGGGAGGGTGGTGTGTGGGCAGGGGCCTGAGGGTGGTGTGTGGCTGTCGCGACTTCGTACTTCTTCATTACTCGGTGAACTCTTTCCGAGATTCCCTCCACATATGGGATAACCACTTGACTCTTGTAGTCTTTGTTCTTCTTCCTACTAGCTGTTGGTCTTTTCCTTCTCTGTTGTGTTGTCTGTGACCTAGGTTCATCGCGCTTGATGGATAGTCACACACATTAAGGCTCCTCTCAAGTGTTCCAACCAGCATAGAAAGGTCGACTTGGTATAATTGTTCTGGAAAAAGGCTAGCTAGTTGACTGTTCAATGAGACCTTATAAGATAATAATAATAATACTTATTTGGTATAGCGCAACATCCATAATCGTTCGTGGCGCTTCATAACATATTACAATTTAAACGACATAAAAAGATATATGTATACGATAAGACAAATACTAGTGTTTTAAAATAAATGTAAAAAAATATATGTATATGTATATAAATAATTAAAATTAGTACGGTATTAAATAGCGTAGCACTTTTAAATAAATAAATAAATTACGTATTAGTAATAAAAATACATAATAATCGGTCTAGTGTATAATTATATTACAATTATACTGATAACTGACGGTATAGGTATAATTTATTAGTAATAAATAGTTTAGTATATGTTAAAACTTTTAAAGTAATAATAATAATAATTACGTAACAATAATGCCAATAAATAAGTGTATAACTATGTATTGATAGTAATATTATCACTATTATTACCAAATAATCTAGTAAAAAATGATATAATGTTCATGTCGAATTACACTAATATGCAATATGGCAAAAATTGTCTTCAGTAGACGTTTGAAGCTGGTGAGATTGTCACAAGTCTTAATGACCGTTGGTAAATTGTTCCATAGGGACGCAGCAGCGACAGCGAACGAGCAGTCTCCAGCTTTGATACGAGTACGCTTCACTTCTAACATGTTATTGTTCGCAGAGCGCAGTGTTCTTGTCGGTTGATACGGGCACACGAGTTCACATAAATACACTGGCGCGTCGTTGTGCATAGCTTTGTAAGTGAATACAAGTAGCTTGAAATCAACTCTGCACACAATAGGCAGCCAGTGGAGTTCGCGTAGCAAGGGTGTGGCACTGTCGCCACGCGGGCTACGCATAATCAACCTGGCAGCCGTGTTTTGTATTCGCTGTAGACGGGCGATGTTAACTGCAGACGTACCGTATAAGAGCGCGTTACAGTAGTCAAGCCGTGATGTGATAATGGCATTGACAACGCGTTCCTTTGTCGGTCTGGGGAGAAAGCGGCTAATTTGATTAATGTTTCGCAGGTAGAAAGAACAAGCACAGATAGTAGCATTGTAACCACAACTTACAGACTAGTGTGTTAATAGAACCCAGCCGAGTGCTGGAAACAACTTGAATTAGAACTAGTAGTAGTAGTAGTAGTAGTAGTAGTAGTAGTAGTAGTAGTAGTAGTAGTAGTAGTAGTAGTAGTAGTAGTAGTAGTAGTAGTAGTTAGTAGTAGTAATAGTAGTAGTTAGTAGGTAGTAGTTAGAAGTAGTAGTACTTGCTAATAGTAATAGTAGTAGTAGTTAGAGTAGTAGTACCAAATTAGTAGTGTAGTAGGCCATACACCCCAAATGTATGTATTTTTGTTGTAAATGGTAGCAAATTTGTGGTAGTAGTAATAGTAGTTGTGGTGTAGAAGCAGTAGTAGGGCCTATTAGTACGCACACGCACATACACACAAACTGTATGTATTTTTATATGTGCACAATGGTACGCGACATTTGCTTGCAGTCCATTTCCTCCGTATAAAACTAAGAAAACTTGAATGGTGCACTGTATTTCAGAAACAAAATGAAATGTCTGCGGGGCATTCGGATAGCAATCGTGTTAAAATAGCGGTAAATTTGAATGAATAATACAAAATTACTGTGTACAAGACACGACATGTGTGTATGTGTTGTTCTGCGTAGGTCAACTGCGATGCTTGTAATCGGCTGACTCGCGTGAATCGCATTTCACTCTCCGCCTTTATCATAGGCCGAACCCTTACTAATTTCACTACACACGTCACAAGGCACGTCACACGTCACTCAACAGGATGTAGTCATTGCCCGGGCGAGCAAACGAACCTACAGATAACACCGAGCAAATTCCAGGACCACACGTTGCCGTTTGGGGAGCGCACATGCGTACGTATACGGTCGTTATCTCCAAACTAGCCGTAATGCGCACAAGCAAAACATTCTACCAGTCACCTCGTGACTATCTATCGAGTGTATCGTTAACAATCTGGACCATTGGTTCATTTGGTATCTATCTACAACATTGTTTGTTTATGTGCGCGCGTTGCATGAGTGCGTGTGCATGACGTGTGCTTGGATACATGATCAAGTGCAGGGACTCCAGTTGATAATTTTTCACCACTGTACCGCTGTAACTTTAGCTTTTTCTAACCTAAACTGCAGCACATTCAAAGGTTCTACGGAAGCAACACAACTGTCACTTCCTTATGCTTGTTTGCTCGCTGGGAGCATGCATCGACCAAGAAATGCCACTGTTGTCTGTCTGTGAACATCTTCTCCATCTCTCTTCTGGTGTATCCCATATCCTTTGTTCCTTTTCCGTGTCTCTCTGTCAGGTGTTCTGTGGCCTTCCCCTTCGCCCATTCCCTTGTTGGTTCCGTGTGATGGCTTGACGGGTGATAGTTTCAGAAGGTTTCCTAAGTGTGTGTCCTATCCACCTCCATTTTCTCTTCTTTATTTAATTTTCTATGGGTAGTTATTTGGTTCATTTCCAGAGTGACAAGTCACTGACACATTCATAAAAGTCTACGAGGCCCGCCAAAGCCTAATGGTCTGGGGGAACGTGCGCCAGGCCCCCGGTACGAGGGGAGGATGAGCTGCTGTTGCGTGCGCGAACATGCACGCGTTGCTGCATGTGCGTTCATTTCATGTGCATGCTTTCGGGTTACATAGTATGAGAATCTCCAGGATTTGTTTTTAAAACTAGTTGTCGGCGCGCGCGTGGTGTTACCCCACTTTCGCAACCGTCTCATCGTAATATCCCATTTACCGGTGGGGTGTGAGTATCATAATTATTATGTCTGCAGCGAACTTTCAGGAGGGTAACTGCCCCTCCCCCTCCTGTTCTCGCGTCTATATGCTGAGGGATCATTTACAGGTTCCAGGGGGTGTTGTGGCTTTGTGAGTCTGAAATTCTCCTGGTTACTGAAACTCAACCTTTCCAGATATTACATAACGATCTATATAAAGATAAATGTAAAACATGTTTTAACCACGTTATATAGAGTACTTCAACAAGCTGTGTTGTTGGCAGCTTATACCATGTTTGTATCTTATTGTAGATGTTATGTGTTAACTTAATTTATATTTTATGTCTGTTACATCATATATCTTACTATTTTACATCTTTTAATATTGCATGTCTGTACGATTGTGTGTATGAGGACCTCACTGAAAAGATATCTAGTGTATATTTTAATGTGCACTGTATTTAGCTGAGCCATCCTGAATAAATATATTATATCATCATCATCATGAAGGGTTGAGTCGTGTCTTTGCCTTGTGATACTTTTGTGTGATAATAATAATAAAACTTTATTTTGACACCATCAAATCCGGGATGTGTGTCCCGTTCACGGGTGTGTACATACATGTAAATAGGTAAGTAAATAAATATAGTAAGCTATAATATATTGTGATATCCTACTACGGGCACAACTGGTTCCCTGTGGCAATATTGTCTACCAATATATGTTAGGGATACTGACCCGTCCGTGCGGTGTGCTAAAAGTGGGGTACGGGTGTGGCGGTCCAGAACGTCGAGCGGTCCAGAACGTCGAAGGTTAGCGGTTCATGTCAAAAGGTTAGCGGTTCATGGCGAAGGTTAGCGCGACGTTACGGCCCGCGGCTAGCCAGTCTGGAATGTATATCCGGTCCAGGATGTCGTTCCACCTCGTTTTGAGTGTTGTTTATGGACTTCTTACATGCGTGACAAAGGTTAAGATCTACTGTGACCAGCGTAAACATGGTGATTGCCGAATTAACATATGAGTGAACCATGCATAATTTATTGTTGCTCTTTACAATAACATATAGAAATGAAGGCAAATAACATACAATATTAATAACATAAACAGAACAATATATGGGAAGAACATTACGATATTATATATATATATATATATACACACACACACACACACACACACACACACACACACACACACACACACACACACACACACACACACACACACACACACACACACACACACACACACACACACACACACACACACACACACACACACACACACACACACACACACACACACACACACACACACACAACACACACACACACACTATAACTGCAAGAGTTGAACAATCACATGGTGTACTGGTATATAATAAACCATGGTTATAATTATTATCTGAAAACTATGTTGTTTAAAAAAATGATAATGTACTTTAAGTACATTAAACATCATGTCTGGTAAATAACATTTCAAGCGCAGCAGTAATTGCTACAACCACATATCAGTACATATACACTAAGGCTAAGCAACTGTATATATTATATTTATTGTAAGGTAATCTTACTTATGGAATATGAAGTTAGGTCTGCGTCTGCCCCACTGAACTCACGCCATCTACCTAGGCTTGGGCAAGGAATATTTTTTTTACAGAGACATGAATGATACTTCCAGAGATATTTCGTCTTGAAAATGTAGAAATGTGTTATTTTGGCAAATTAGCACTTGACAAGAGACAAGCACAAAATAGAAAAACCTAATTGAAAGCAATACAAATATTAAAGTGTGGAAGAAAAACTTGACATTTGGACATTTAACCTAGTTTCATACCGGTATGTCATTTAAAAAATATTTTATATGCCTTTTTATTTATTTACCCCGATTACCTTACCTCAGGGTAACTTCTCAGTTAAGAGGACTGTTAATAAATACAAGTAATATATATTCCCACACATGTGATAACAATGATTAATAAAACATGGTTAACTCATGTATTGGGGTAGATGCCACCTTCGTTATCTATCAGTCTAATAAGTATATCAAAAACTGTAATATAAAATAGGCTTAGGCAAGGATTGTTAACTTAAATTAACCATATTTCTGCATCGCTTACACATACAAGTATTTACTTCTCTGGAATAAATTTATATGACTAAAAATGTCATTGTGTTGTCTCTTTACATGCCAAATCATGTTCTGATTACTCAATTATTACGCATTCAGTAGCATTTCAAAACATCCTCCAAATCAACAAAATAACTGCCCGGGGCTATGTTATTACGCTAGCGCGAGCGCCTCACAGCAATAAGGTTGAAAATTGAAGCGTAAACAAGCTTCGATACCAAACGTCGCGTGATATCAATGTTTGACCAATACAATCAGAATAAAGTTTATTTTGAAGATAAATAATTGCCCTACCGATTGGGGATACACACTACGTTGAATTAATAACAAAAAGCCCGCTGAAATGCATGTAAACACAAGCATTTCCATCGCGATTGTCTTTCGATAAATAACTTCGCCGTTCAGCATTAGAACATATAATAAGTCATCTATGTTAAAAGTAATATGTCACGAAATTACGTCGATCCTGGCTATACAATTCCCCACAAAAATATTATTTAATGTCTTTGCTTTAATAAAATCATTGTATATTAATGCAATAATCCATGTGTTGCGCGTAGAAAGTCAGCTTTATCGCAACGGCGCAGACATTGCAGCGGCGAACGATTGTCGATGCTCTAGCTGAAATATCAGCGCATTTTGCCGAATTTCGTAATATTTACTGTTGTGTGTAATAAGTACGTCTATGATACGAATAAAAATACCACGCCGTGAAAATAAGTTCATAAAGATCGTTAGCTAAGCAACCAACATATTTACGCTACCTCTGCCCTCACATTTCCACACGCTTTTGTCTGTGTGTATTTGCTGTTGACTCATTTTCGCTGCTGTCTCATCCTAACTTCTAATTTATACTGGGGGGGGGGCGACAAACCCATCCGTCTGCCCCACCGACATCCTAGGGAGGTGGCGGCTGCATACCCCTGGCTGTCCGGCCTCCGTTCCCGCGTCCAAGAGCGCTGCATTTTTGCTCCACGCGTACATAGGTTTCCCTAATCTACTTTTAACGTTAATATTGTTGTCACTCCTGGTTCTACACAAATGCTACACATCTAAAGCAAATGTTAATCATTTGATTAATAACTTCGCAACATCCGGATTTGTACAATTTGCAAGTAGGCAGGCCTGTGTACTGGTTGAGTTTCTTGTTCCGCAAATGGTTCACGGAAACGTCCGAACTGTCTCGTAAGTGATTCACGGACATTTCCGAACTCCAGCTAAAAATAGTAACATACCAAGCAAACCCGCCATATTGGTTTTGCTGTCCTGGGTCGGATATCCGTGTGTTTGGCATTTTGATCAACTAATCTGCCGCAGATTTTGTATATTTTAAAGTGTCCGTTGGACTAGCAACGATACCAACATGCAAGCTATTAAGTGTGTCGTTGTAGGAGACGGGTAAGTTTACAGTTACTAACTTTTAAGCTGGTGTCACTGACTTGTCTAGTACCGCTGAAGTACCCGCCTACAAAATGGGGTCGTAACAGGTCCACGAAGGCTTCATTAGACAGCAACGATACCAGTCCTTCAAACTTGTTAGTTTTATCATGGTGTAACGGAACGGTATAGGATATCGATGAAGCTGTAAACGTCCACCCAGTCTTCATTCCATGTTTTTTGTAATTGGCTAATGGATATTACCGGCTAATGTTGGTTTTTATCAAGGTAAAAGTAACGGATATCCAAAGTAACTAATTTCAAGTAGACCACCTAATCTAGACTAGGGTACTCTAGACGGGGTAAACAACAACCAATGTTTGATAAGACAAGGCATCGTTACAGTAATTTGTGATGCAAAACCAGTTGTAAACGACTAAATAATGTGTTATAAAAAATATGTATGATACAAAATTGACAGTAAACCTGTTGATTGGATGTCTGAGGTTCTGTGAGTGTGAGTCGCTGATAAGTCAGACACCAGAACACTGGTGGAACTAATGTACATTGTCTCTGTCTCTAGCATTCTTATTTGTTCATGTGAGACTTGTTTCATGCATCAATAACTGACTAGAAGCAGTGCGACCTATCTTCGTTCGTATACTCCATACAGCCCAGGGCTTTATGCAGGATCAAATTTTTGCCAGTCACAACTTTGGGTAAAAACCTAATGATACATGTCTACAATTTTGGAAGACCTTTTTTTGCTATGCTATCTTATTTTTTATATGCCATAACACAACAACAATAATATAATAATGTCTTATTTAATGACATTTTTCAATTATTACAACCATGCCTAATAAAAAAACAATTTACATTATGTCGCAGTGTAAATAAAAAATTACGTAAATTATGCAGTCATTATATACAGTAGTCAAGCAATGTTACATGTCTACAACAAATTATAAATAAATCTTCAAAAACAACCTCATTGCCGTACTCTTCATAACAAAATAATACATTCTGTAAAATCATCATAAACGAAGTACCATTTTACATTCGTAATTACTACAAAACATCAATAAAATAATAAGGCGTCGGCGGTGAAGGTGTTGCCATAACAGTTGGCATCGGTTTTGCCGTGAAAAACTTCATTATTGTGATTAGTTTGCGAACCTTCGGCTTCGGAGGTGGAGGCATCACGTGAACGATAATATGTAATGTTTATTCGTAGCCACGTGAGTCGCTAATGAAGCCTCGTTTTAAAGTTGATCATTCCCGGGAGTCACTCCAGACATAAACGCCATAAAGTCGAAATGTTAATAATATACAGGCATATAACACTTATATATTTTATTACGGATATAAATTCCTTCACGTATATGTAATTTATATGTATTTTTGACGCTTTGAAAAGTGCGCGTAATCCGTATTATGAAGTTTGCGTTACTAGTTAATTCATGCCCATTATTATTGACATGTGACACCCCAACGGAATTAACCAATCACGTATGCTATTTGCGAAATGGTTGTTGGGGCATTAACGCATTGCTTTGACCCCTCTAGCAGCAAATGAAACCACATGTACGACTGCCGCTGTGAGTAGGCGCCCTACACGCATGCGTAAAATGAGCTTCTTGCGCTGCGCTACTGCTACGCCTGCAGTGTACGCGTGAATAGTGTGGTGGTAGGCATCTTTGAGCGCCGTGCTAGGAATTCACAGTATGGGAAATATTTGTTTCTGGGGGATACAGAACACGTTATATTCCAGTGATGACACGGTGACACCCGTCATATAAACTGCCAGGACGGGGCCTTATCACACTGACGGGTTGTAGCCTGTCCTCGAAAAAATTCCCCCCGTCCATATTTGAAATTGCCCGTCCAAATGACGGGTGGACTGGTCTCTAGATAAAGCTATGATACAGCCCCTTCTGGGGCTAACAGGAGTTTGTGCGGTGCGCAATTCTAAAGGTGCAAGAAGATGAACGTGAAGTTAGAAGAACAATAGGGCGTGCAAGTCTCGCGCGCGAAAACGAGGCTGGGGGCAGGAGGTCCATATACTCCATGTTAATATATAGGACTTTGTTTTGTTTTGGTCGTAATAATCGAAATGTCCCGAAATAGCGTGTTTCAGTTATATTGTCCGAAGGATTATTACAAGCAGAAGCAGTGGAACACTTTGCCGATGACAATGATCACGGAAATCATGAATTTTAATAGATTATTATGGTGGTTGCCATGGCAATAGCGGCAAATACTTGTGTTTGGCGATCTTGACTAATAATGAAAAGTGCCAGTTTTCGCGCAGTACAACCTGTTTGGGCCAAACGTATACATGTTTTATGATTATGTGCTTTTAGACAATTTGTCAGATATAAGCGCTTATCGAAACCACAACGTACAGCAATGTAAAACGCAAATTCCGTAAAAGACACATATATGGTCTAACATTGTGTCTATTATTTGCACAACGTAAATCGCTATGTGTCTATGATAGTGTGATAAACTCAATATTAAATCGGACATTTAAGATAAGAAACGTATAACACAAGATATTTATGAACTGATTTTCCTAGTATTCATCAGTCTGAATCTACAACTGTCATCCATCGTTAGGATATTATTATTGTGTCCAGTCCCCAACTAGTCTCGCTTAGTCCTCAATAAGCTCCAGTCGCGCGGAGTCACGCCATGTATCGTGACCCACTTGCAGGCCCTATAGAACTGAAAACATGCGATTAACTGTGTAGATAAGTGTAATACTTTGTGCAGATTAAAAACAGTTTGCTGTGTCTGACTGGAACTATAAACTATAGTTTTTAAGAGGTATATTTTAGATAGATCATCACAGAATGAGAGTAACTTGGCATAGCAACCATCATTTCACCAGTAATGGCCATAACCATCAGGAGATTTCGGTTGTCATTCCATCAGTGTTCTGTCTCATACATACAAGTATAGCTGAACTGAAATATGATGCAATGCACCCACCACACCAAAAGCTATCTAGAGAGATTTTATGTAAGTTCTACCTCATTCCACACTCCACAGTTTACAGAGTCCCCTGTTGATGCTCATTGTCAGTGAATAAATTATAAAACTGGTTGTAGTCTCATAGAGCTTTAATCTCTTCTGCTACCTACTGATTATGTCACAGTTGCCAGTGATGTGCATGGGAACTAGATGGACAAGGCCCAAATAGGCTTAGAAGAAAAAGCACATTACATGTAGAAATGGGTAGAAAACTAGAAATTAACTTTTTCACCAGTGAAGTTCACTAGGCCACAGCCAAATCTACTAGTCCCGTCAAATGTCACATGTTAAGTTTCAGAAATGACAACCCAGGAGGTAAATTGGAGGAACTAAAAAAATTAGAGAATCTCCGAAAATCGGGCTTTTATACGTAAATTGGATTTATAACCATAAATTGAAAAAAATATTTAAACAAATTGATACATTACATTGAATAAGACATTAGCAAGAATGTTTTATTTTCACTAACTGGTAACAAATCACCAGATATAATTCACCAAATATAATAAAAAAACATAATAATTAATCTTTACATAAAACTTGAACTTTGCATTTAGACTGAGCCTTTCTCACAGAGGCACGGGAGAAAAAAATAAACATGCTATTAATTAATATAATTTAGTTTAAAGAAGCGTATGTTTTTTCATATACATGTACATGTCTAAATCGAATGCACTGATAGTGTAATACTTAGCAAATGTACACAAATTTACAAACATGCACATACAGGGTAGATGTATGGATGGAAGTTATTTGTATAGACATGTATTGTAAACGGATTGCACTTTGTTCTACAAGACTTGAACTTGGTGGAATGTAATCAGTGGGCTATAATAGGGTACCAAACCAGTTTGCAGTGTTCATATAAAGCTTAAGACAACGTCTGTGACAGGCAACTGAGGCAAGGGGTAGGCACTGCACCTGATCTGGGTATTTATTATACTGGTTTCAATGTACAGTCGTCAAAGTAAGAAGTGATTTAAATAATTCCAATTTAGGCCATTGTTCAGTTTATTGCCTGGGCCACGACCGGGCCACTGTTGTCTGTGTTCGTGAACCACTAGCTCCATCTCCAGCTCAATTGCAATGAGTTAACTGGCATTGTGCGGGCGACATAGAAAAACATGACGTCATACAATACCCAGCCAGAAACTAAATAAATTATTCACATCCAGTTGAGTAAATTAGGTAGAATTTGTTCTGGTGTCAATGAAAGTTGTTAGCCCACCGGACTAGCGAGTTGTAATATTTATTTGTCTGCAATCTTGTAGTCTCGGACTAATGGATTGCCATTAATTTCACACCTTGAATGTATGCAATTGTACAGTTGTAAGTTAAACTTGTAAACTAAAACTAAAAACATGTATAATTGACACAGTCATCAACTCATAGTCTCATACCCATTATAACTAGGCCATTATTGGCCAAAAGTAATTACTTAAAAAAAGAACTCATATTATATGGAACTATGTTTGATTGAACATGTCTATCAAGGAGTAAAGTGTCCTGGTATGTCAGTAAATCCCCCAGACATTCACCATATTATCTAAATGGAGTGAAGTCTACTTTTAGTTGATTATTAATTTAACTACAGTTAGTGTGCACTTAAATAATAAAAAGTGAAAGCCAGAATCTTTGTCACACATGACTTGAATAAGGGTATATTTGTTGACTGTTACAGAGCTGTGGGTAAGACATGTCTACTGATCAGTTACACAACCAATGCCTTCCCCGGAGAGTACATCCCAACTGTGTAAGTACTTAACTTTGTATCTGTGTAGACTTACTAATGTGTTGGCTATCACAGGAAAGATTGAATGGCACTAGTGGTATAATGTTATGATTTGTAGAGCAGTAACACTTTCCCTGCTGATATAGTTGTAGAAATTGAAAAGAAACATTCTTTAAAAAATGGCTGCTAATTTCTGTTATACCCAAGATTCAATGGTGAATGCATAAAGATTGGATTAAGGAAAGTACTTTCTGTGCTACTTTTTTCTTATAAATCAACGCATAACTTATTAACTTGGGTGTTATCTGTGCAACAAGCCAATACATACCAGTATTTATGCGGATCGCTGAGCTTGCTGCCATGTGGGTGATTAATGATGCAGTCTGGCTATAATGAATATTCATGCACATGCAGTGAACCACACAATGACTTTACTTTAGACACAGTGAACTAGTCGGATAAACTTGAAGTCTGGCAAACTGGGCCAAATATTCATGACCATGCGTTATACGGATACAGTGTTTCCCCTGCTATATGATGAGTGATGTGGGCCACCTCGCTGTTTTATAAGCCAACTCACTCTAAATATGCCAAAATTGCTTCCTTGTAGCCACTTCTTGCTATAAACATGTTTGTATAGTGCTACCTTGTAGTTATGCATTTGTAACCTCTCTATTTTTACAAGGGAATAGATTAAAACACCCTTCAGAATTCGCCATTTTGAAGGTAGTTTAAAAAAACAGTTCTCACACACCTGATTCTGGGGACAGCCTCAGTTATGAGTTGTTTGGTAAATGGTTAAGTGGTGAGAAACTTGCTCAGCTGCCATAGTTTTGTGTATAAATTGTTGCTTATAGCTTTGACAACTACTCGGCTAATGTGATGGTGGATGGCAAGCCAATCAACCTTGGCCTATGGGACACGGCAGGTCAGGAAGATTATGACCGATTGCGACCCCTATCATACCCACAGACCGTAAGTAGCCTGCTTATGTATTCTAACAAAAAGTTACACTGAAACTTCCAGGCCTTGTCATATAGGTTTTTGTTCAGTGCCCCTGGGGGCCAGTAGATTTGAATGAAGTTACTGGCTTACCAAAAAGTTACTGGCCTAAATTTTGTGTGAATACTGTATCACCAATAGACATGTCCACAGTGAGTGCAGGGGCATGGTTGGGCGACTGTTAGTTGTTCATATAAAGGTTTAAGTAGCACACACTGTCAGTAGTGGACAAACATACATATGGCATATACTAGGTACATCACACACGTCATGTATCAAAGGCATATTCAAGCCATCTACCAAAATATTTGGCATCAATCGACAGAACACGTGAAGAGACCGCAGCTGCTGGTGGCAGACTGGCAGTGGAACCGTTCGTATTTGTGTAACACCATGCAAGAGCCATGTTGATCATTTGGCCACTGCTCATGCTAGCCAGAAGAAATTGTTGGACAATCTTTGTAGGATATCCTCCATCTGTGCTGAATTTCCTCAGACATGGTGGCATGTATGTGGGTGGGCCAATAATCATTTATATATATATATATATATATATATATATATATATATATATATATGATTATTGGCCCACCCACATACATGCTATATATATATATATATATATATATATATATATATATATATTTATTTATTTACTAATATGGAATTTTAAAGAATGTAAGGTTTGATGAATTTGTTACAGTGCACTATATTGTAAATGAAAGAGATACCTGTCATAAATTGAATGAGTTTCATTAATATAATTGTTCGCAAATGCATGAACATTTAAAAGTAAATATATTTAATTTTTTTACTTATTTTGCTCACAGAAGGCTTTTGACATATCATTTGTTGTCATTTTGCAGGATGTCTTCCTCATCTGTTTCTCGTTAATTAGTCCTGCCTCTTTCGAGAACGTTCGCGCGAAGGTAAGTTCACAATCACCATTTGCACTTTAAATTTTTATCATTTAGAAATAAGAGTTAAAAACTTTTGGATTATAGACCTATGAAATATTATGCAATAGGGCTGATATACTCAATAAAGGATATTACACATTTACACAGGAAAACTAGAGAGCAAACAACCTGTTAATAAGAATTTACCTCCCCGTAACACCTGTGAATATCTCCTCAAAATGCTGTATTGGTGTTTTTTGGTGAGCTAATTATGAATCCAGGATGGATCCAGCACATCATGGTTTGCCTGTTACAAAATTGTGAACTCTGTTGAGTTTTATCTTTCAAGTAATGTGGATAAAAGTAACCTATGTGCACTGCTTTACTATATTGACATGGCAAAATAAAATTAATATTTCCACCCACTGTTGCGGCTTTAGAAACTTAGCCTTGTGTGTTTGTCGTGGAAAAAAAATGTGTCGGGCCAGTATTTCAACCAACTATATAATAAGATGTCTGAACACTACATGTATTCAACATCCATTTTTGGTGGCTGAACAGACGTGTTGGTCGGCAACGTTCAGATGTTATCCCTGTTGGTATGTCCACGAGGTGAGCGTAGTCGTTCTGCTGTTACAGTGGTTCCCAGAGGTGTCCCACCACTGTCCCAGCACTCCCATCATCCTCGTGGGAACCAAGCTGGATCTGCGGGAAGACAAGGAGACTGTTGAGAAACTGAAGGAGAAGCGACTGGCTCCCATCACTTACCCACAAGGCCTTGCGATGGCGAAGGAAATCGGTGCCGTCAAGTACCTCGAGTGCTCTGCACTCACGCAAAAAGGGCTTAAGACAGTGTTTGATGAGGCCATTCGTGCTGTTTTATGTCCGAAACCGAAGCCAAAAAAGCCACACAAATGTAGACTGTTGTAATACTCGAGTCTGTTTAGATTTCTGTAGAATTAATTCGTGCGGTGGGTGCGTGTGTGTAGATATATGGTTGTCAGCGTTCGTAAATTGGGGCCTACTTGTATATATTATGTATGATTGTATATGCACACATATATAGAGGAAGAGATAGATGTGTGTGTTAACATGCATAAATACACACGTGCACCCACTGGACCAGAACAGTCACACACAGGTAAACAACATATATATGTTCTATCCGCCTTATCGTTGCAAATTCAAATGGTATACAAGTGTACACGCATTCATATACAGTGTACATATGTATGTACACTCTTGTTTTGAATTTCGGCTCTAGGTTCGTGTACTTTTGTGTTCCTGTTATGACAAATGCTGGTTCAGAAGTGCTTCACTGTTGCCATGGCAATGTGTTGGGGTGGGGGGAAAGTTTGAGTGATAATACCTTGTCCGACAATTTTTCCAGAGTTAAATGCCAGTCAAGATAGTGGCTGATCAGAGTGCTTGAATTTGGGCACAGACTTGAGGTCCTGCTTGCTGCTGGTGATAATTTGCCGTTGTTGTCAATGTTGGGCTTCTTCAGACTTACACATTTATAACAAATTGTCAGCTAGCAACCTAATACAAGTGACTTATTTATTTGCAATAGTCGGTTAATGACGAGTTGATAACTAACTTTCTTCATTGGTTGACAGCTTAGACTTTTTGTATGTACAACTGTACACAGTTTTGTCACATTGTACTTCCGAAAATTGTTTGCATGTGTATTCGTAGAATGTTCTTTCTGTCTTGACCTTCCACGGACCTGTTGTCTAAAGAGAATGGGCCGTTTTCAGCAGGAATCCATTATACATAATCACTAAATATGTTAATTAATGTATAGGTAGTGTTTAATAGTAATCATTCGTAACAAAATGGGATTTATTGTGATGCATGCATACTTTATGCCACGAAGGACAATTCAGTGAGGCACATTTTCACGTACCGGTCCCGGATCGTTGTTTTGCAGGTCAGCTAAGATTGGTCATGAGAATCAAATGAAAGTCACGGTGAAATGGGCAGAGGGCCTTGGCCTTATATAGTTATTAGTAAAAGAAAATGTTTGCTTCCAACATATCCAATGGATGTCCCATTTCATTGTGTGGTCTGCATTTGCTATGTGTGATGTGCACTCACGTATTTATGCCTTCAAATGTTATATTATGTACTGCACATAATTATCAAAACGGAAATGTCCTTTGATTCGACAGACGGCTGTGACGTTACCAACCCATGTTATACAAGAATATGATGTAAACTAGTTGTTAATTATTATATGGGCGTATCAGTGCTGTTGAAGTAGGGCACATATATTATGCTTTTTGTGTAGAAATAAGCTAATCT
>JAODUO010000369.1:0-17500 GCA_025642075.2 Ridgeia piscesae | reverse complement strand
CTCGACATGATGAGACAACCGGTAGGTGGTAAAGTGATGCCAAGACCTGCTTATAGGAATACACCTGCAACAAAGGTGTATTCAAAATATATTATCTGAGACATTTTTAGAACATTACTAGTAAACAACCATTCACGGATTGATATCTCTCTGTCCCTCTCCATTCCCTATCCTTTCCCTCTCACTCTCTCTCTCTGCTGTCTCTCTCTGTCTCTCTCTGTCTCTCTGTCTCTCTGTCTCTCCCTCTCTCCCTCTCCCCCTCTCCCTCTCCCTCTCCCTCTCCCTCCTCCCTCTCCCTCTCCCTCTCCCTCTCCCTCTCCCTCTCCCTCTCCCTCTCCCTCTCCCTCTCCCTCTCCCTCTCCCTCTCCCTTCTCTCCTCTCCCTCTCCCTCTCCCTCCCTCTCCCTCTCCCTCTCCCTCTCCCTCTCCCTCTCCCTCTCCTCTCCCTCTCTCTCTTGTAGTAATGAAACTGATTCTGTTTACATAAGGTGTTCTTCCGCCATTACCCAACGAAAGAGTACCCTATTGAAATAGCATCATGCAGGTTCTCTGAATTTCTGTGAAGACAAGTGAGTAGAAATAATGTTTTTGTGCAGCATGCCATCAGAGCTGTCAAATTATGACAGATCTAACAGTCAGGTGTTTTTCTGCATATTAATACCGGTGTCATTTTGATTGGTGATATCAACACACTAGGTCACCATTTGATTCTAACAGAATTAAATGAAGGGGTGTCAGGTTTCATAGTGGTTTGTGGGAAACTGAGGTATTAGAATTTCACGAATTTTCCAGGGAACATCTACCAGTGGAGGTTAAATATGCTGTGAAATTTTCTATAACAGACCTATTAAAATTGTTATGGAAATGTCAAGTGTGGTCTTATGTCTGTTGACAGGTGTCAGTCACGCTGTCAGCTGACATCCAGCAGAGGGTGGACGCCCTGCTCCGCCCCAGGTATATGTCAACATGTCATCCCACTTGGATATTTTTGTGATTTAAGGCATTGTACAAATTAAAAATAAAACCCTATTAATGTATTGTAATATTTGTATGTCTTCATACATCTGTTATTAGTTTATATTCATTAATGTTATGTGTCCAAATACATATGCTACATCGTCACTGATGTTTTCAGACATAAAAATTATTATTTTTGTTCATGGTATTACGTTTTGGACAGCTAAGAACGTGTTTATTTTAGGTGCCCAAATTCCGACTGTTATTATGATACTTTCTGAAAGTAATTGTGTTTGAATACTTTATAAATATATTCTTATTTGCCTAGTCCTGTTCAAATATCTGTGTGTTTTTATTTAACAATTATTTTAATGTTTGACTATGTCAGTGTAGTGTAATTTCTGTAAATCAGTATTATTTTTCTAGGCATACGCCATAAATAATTGGTTATCTCTGCAGTAATTACTTTCATCTAAATTTATATAAATACAATACCATGTCATTATTGATTCATGATGAAAACTGTTTTGTCGTTTTACTAAACTTTAGTGCATTTAATTTTTTTTTAATATATAACAAATTAATAATTGTTACATAATTATGACGGACGCTACTGTTGTAGGAATTTTCCAACCCAGCTGATGGTTCCCAGCCTGCCGAACAGCCTTGCTCTGTACACATCCAGATTCACAGACGAATTTGCCAAAAACCATTCTCTTGGGAAGGGTGGTTACGGGGAAGTATTCAACGTAAGGAATTTATGTTTATGTGACTCAACAAATGTACATAAATCTTATTGACAAGACTGACAAGATGACATTGTTTGTGTAATAATACAATTTCTGAAACTGCACTGTTATGTGACAAGAAGTTTTGTTGCATGATCATAGAAAAGGATGGTGTTCCGTGCTGTCTTACTGTTTTTATTGTGCAACTGAGTAGCAAAGAAATGTTACACATTGTAATGATACAACAAGTAATTATGCAACATAGGTGCATTCATTATTTTGTTGATGGCATATTTGGATTGTTAGAGTCTGGTTTAATTTAATGTTTCCCCCTACAAGTTATTGCATCTTACCAGTGCAACAATGTATGTTTCCCCCTATAACTTATTGCATCTTATCTGTGCAACAATGTATGTTTCCCCCTATAATCTGTGCAACAATGTATGTTTCCCCCTATAACTTATTGCATCTTACTCTGTGCAACAAATATATGTTTCCGGTTTATTCCCCCTACAAGCTATTGCATCTTACCCGTGCAACAATGTATGTTTCCCCCATAAGTTGTTGCTGTGGCAGCACTCACTGTGAACTCTGCAATGTCTGATTTGATTGCAGGCAACACACAAGCTGGACAAATGGAATTATGCTGTCAAAAAAATATACGTCAGCGATACAGAACCATTAGAATGGATTAGGGTAAGATGTTTTACATGAGGTCTTTTGTGATATATATATCCATGCATTCTGGATAAGTGACACTGCCAGGGACCAATGATATATTTCAACTTGCTAGACATTCCACTTGTCATGTGTTCAGGCAGAATTCCAATGTTTGATTTATATGTGGGTGAAATTGAGTTGACTCAACTGAAACTTTGACTCGACTTATATAGAATAATTTTTACCTCACAAAGGCAACCGGGAGTGAGGAAGAGTCAATTTGAACACAATTGACATAATGGAATTTGATTATGTGGAGTGCACTGATCTGTAAGCTTATGGCAATTACTTTATATACCATTTACATCACATGCAAGCAGTTATTTCCCTTGGCAAAGAACCAGGAATAAAGAAACTGTGACGTTTTGTAATGTCTCATTGAAAACATGCAACAATGAAGGACCTTTACCTAGTTTCAAAACAGCAGCAGCTCAAATCCAACTGCTATCAAAACATACCCTGCCACTACAGTGGCTCATCTACAGTGCCACAAACCGAATCAGAATGAACAATCCATGACATATTTAACTGCTGCTAATGGTTGTGTGATAAAAGCACTACAGGAAAAATGTACAGCTGTTAGCTTTTATTTCAAAACGAATACATATTTGTGTTACACACCCACACACACACACACACACACACACACACACACACACACACACACACACACACACACACACACACACACACACACACACACACACACACACACACACACACACACACACACACACACACACACACACACACACACACACACACACACATACACCACCACACACACAGACACACCACACACACCACACACACACCACACATGCACCACACACACACCACACATGCACCACACACACACACACACACACACCACACACACACACGCACATGCACACATGCATACACCCACGCACACAACCACGCACACACACACGCGCGCACACCCACACACACCCACACACACACACACATATAAACACACACACACACACACACACACACACACACACACACACACACACACACACACACACACACACACACACACACACACACACACACACACACACACACACACACACACACACACACACACACACACACACACACACACACACACACACACACACACACACACACACCACACACACAGACACACACACAAATTACATATCAGCTACTAAATTGTGTGGTTTTAATATCCTTGTATAATATGTTTAACTTTAAACATTAGCAGCTTTTGAGTAAAGAATCCAACTTTACTAACTTTGTTATGTTCCTACGTCAACTTCGTAATACACTGTATATAACTTTTTTAAATTACAGATACTGCAAGAGGCATACTTCCTAGCCCAGTTGTCGCATGTGAATGTCGTGCGATACTACGGAGTATGGCTGGAACATAACAACCCGTACACCGCCCCAGCAGGTACAGTATGTGAATGATAGCCTCGCTTAACCAAGTGTCATGACTTTGCCAAGAAGACAGTCTGGAAACTTAGCTGGCTTTTCAATGTTATTGTGTGAGGGACTAAAAAGTACTGCCACCTCATGGCGCCAGGGTAATCGAGCATAGCCCTTCCATAATTCATGCTTCATGGACAACTGCAAATTTGTATTTCTGTTTACTTTTGTGTGAATGTAAGTTTAATATTGAATACTTTCAATAGAATAGTATTATCTTATAAAAGTAATCCTTTTTTTCATAGTTGGCCTGAGAGCCAATCAGTGTCTTTACCCTATTCTGGGGTAAGAATGCTTTAGTGGCAACATTGGCAGAGCATTAATCTCTCAGATGGGTGTGACCGGCTGAAAGTTAATTGTTGACACCTCATGGAACCTGGGTAATCAAGGGTATGCAAATGACAGTTCACCAATACAAAGCTTTTGAAAGGATTAGTCTTGTGAATGTCTGAGCTGTTAGCTGTCTGCAGCAGTCAAAGTCTCATGAGATCCTATCAACACCTCTCAGTATATGCATAGTTAGCTGTAGTTGTTAGCATGCACTAGAAACACAGGCAACACTATTTCACTTAATTAACCAATCAACTGGTGATTTAATAGAGCAAGGTGACACAGTTTCCTGAATATAAAGCTGGGATGCACAACTATCCACACCAGTATATGTGTAGACTTAATATTGATTAACTTAAAAGAAAAAGGACAACTATTTTTGGTTCAATATTTTGTCGTCATTCAAAACATTTCTAAATTGACTTTTTTTCAAGACAATTTATATAGACTATACACTGTATACACAGTCATCCTATTAACTGGTAGCAGTATATATGCACTATGGATGTCAAGCTCAAAGTTTCATCAAATTGATTTTAATACAACCTGTTTTATTTAAATTTAGTACCAACATTATGAACATTTCATACAAATGATATACCTGTCATGGTCTTTTGGTGGGAAACAAAAGAAATGGCCAACTGCATTTACCCTGTAATTCCAACAGCCAAGTTGGTTTTGGATCAACGCTTAGCTATGTACATATGTGATAATTCATGTATTTATACAAATCCAATTTCTGGTGCAATGACATGTTATCTCCCCCTCCTATCAAAAATATATTTAAAAATCCATAATCCAAACAGTAAAATTTGTCAGGCTTGAGGACACCACTAAACATGATCTCACCCAATCTACGAAATATATCAAGCTTTTATCTTAGTTTTCAGAACATACACCTTTGTGTTCATTACCGGGCTATAGGGCCTGTAAGTGGGTCAAGATACATGGTGAGACTCTGCAAGACAGGAACTGATTGGGGACAGGACACGTGAACATTCTTACCAACAAAATGTCACACTTATTCTGCTTGTAGTTCAGTTTGGGGACAGTCCGAATATTACAATCAAAAACAAAACAAAGTTCTAACTATTAACATGGAGAAAATTGACTTCCTGCCCTTAAGTGCTCCAACCTGGTTTTCGAGCAAGTAGATATATATATATATATATATATATATATATATATATATATATATATATATATATATATATATATATATATATATATATGATAGACACATACTTGAGAAATATTTAATGCTTGTTATTTTGATAATTCCAGATCCATTGACGGAAGTAATGGAACCTACGTAAGTATTATTATCCTAAGGTAAACTGGTAATTTAAGTCACCATTTAAGATTATTCTTGAAAATTGACTCGCTGTCTGAGAATATTTTAGCCGCAGCCATTGCTTTGCCAAGTGAATGTACAATCTTTTATCATACATTGAATTTAATCAGAGAAATAATATCAGAAATATTTGAATATCATCTTTCCCCAACTGTTCATTCCCTGAAACTTCCCGTCACACTAACCTTCTCCCTAACCACTCCAGTCCTTCCCTTTGTGTGTCTAATAATTACCCTTGTTTACTTCACCTCACTTCCTTATTATTGCAACATTTTCTATTGTTTTTTGTTTTCGCCATATTGTCTAGGCCATATACAGTGTAGTTAGGCTGGTGCAAAACATGAATGGGGCTGATCCTACGAGGATATGTTTCAAACCTTACGGCGATTTAAGAGTTTAATTTTATTACCATATCTATACCCCGGATGAATGAATAAAACTCTATGAACCTTGCCTATGCACCAACTAAGTCATAGACAGATGGACGGACGGACGGACGGACGGACGGACGGACGGACGGACGGACGGACGGACGGACGGACGGACGGACGGACGGACGGACGAGACGGACGGACGGACGGACGGACGGACGGACGGACGGACGGACGGACGGAGGAGACGGACGGACGGACGGACGGACGGACGGAGACGGACGGACGGACGGACGGACGGACGGACGGACGGACGGACGGACGGACGGACGGACGGACGGACGGACGGACGGACGGACGGACGGACGGACGGACGGACGACTGACGACGGACGGACTGACGGACGGACTGACTGACTGACGACTGACTGACTGACTGACTGACTGACTGACTGAATGAATGAATGAATGAATGAATGAATGAATGAATGAATGAATGAATGAATGAATGAATGAATGACTGGAAGACTGGAAGACTGGAAGACTGGAAGACTGGAAGACTGGAAGACTGGAAGACTGGAAGACTGGAAGACTGAAAGACTGAATGACTGAATGACTGAATGACTGAATGACTGACAGACATAAAGATTTCACAAAGAACACAATAAATTATAAATATATTTAGAATTGTGATTTGTTGCATTAACTTTTTTTAATAACCCTTTTGGGACCTTTTCCCAGTGACTTTTGTTATACACTCTCATCTACTGTCCAGCCTACAGCATATGCATTTCCTACCGACTTACTCTTGTAACTATCATTTTAAAATCACTTTTGTTTTGTCTGCTTTTATTTTAGCTCAGATATCAGTGCTGACGGCAGTGATGGTGGCATTTACTTTGCCGCTGTTGAGGCTGATAATAGTCGCCATGGCAACCAGATGTCCAGAAACCCGATTGTGGGACAACAGGAGGAAATACCATCATCAACCTCGTAATACTATATTTTAATTATGTATTTGTTTAATTTGAAATAATGTTTTTGGATGTGGTTTCTTGTCAAAGCAACGCCTTTGTAGAATAAATGAAATACTTTGACATTGTTATATTGATCAGGTGCATGGTCCAAAATGCCATCTTTTTAAAAAGACAGCCCTGCAGGTTGCTCAGTGCTCAATAGTTACATTAAAGTGATTATCTGTAAGTAATTATGTGCACCTCTAACTTTTAGCTTGGAGCATCAACTTTTCAAAGTTGATAATCTCAGACAAGTAGTCTACCTGTTGACGGTATGTCACACTGCGGACTTTATAGAGAAACGAAAGGGCCATATTTGTGCCTGTGTATATAAGAGTTAATAAAACCATCTAGTGGTAATTACTCGGAATACAATCAGAAATATTGTATCAGCAGTTTACTAGAATATCCTTGTGAAAAATTGCCTGATAACACTGATGCCTACTATTCACAGTATATTCTAGTGCAATATTCAGTGGCCATACATGGTTTCTGTGATTGTTAAGGTGCGTTTTATACATTCATTACATTTTATATTTGTAACAACTGACTTAACCAATTAAAGGTGAGAATCTTGACAAGTAGTCTTAGCCTGAAAATTTGGTTCAAGCCCAATCCATTTAGGAGAAAAACCAGAACAAAACAATAACAAGGTATATTTAATAAAGTCGGTATGTTTTTTTTTATAAAAGCAAACTTTATTGGAAATAATAGTTTTCATTGTTACTTTTCTGTTTCTGCTGCCTGTGGTGACTGTAGCACTAACTCATGGTCTTTATCCGAACGATCCATCATGAAGGTGGGTAGCTCCATTCACATTCTTCCAGATGTACATATTTAATTAAAGGGAAACCAAAGCCATTTATGGACTGATGCATCCAAGGATTATTAAAAATGTACCATTAGCAACTACATTATGCCAGCAGTTTTCTAGAATAACCTTGTTGAAGAGACATGATTGAACTTGTCAAGCTTGACCTCAAGGTCTACACTTTTCAGTTCATCAAAAGGGAAATTGAGAACATCACTCTCGGTTGCATAGCAATCTGTAACCAGTATATTTTGGCTAATTGATCTTAGCATTTTAGATTTATTTTCTCAGCTGTTTATGCAACATTCAGTTGTTTTATATTTGTTTGGATATAATTTATAACAACAGCTGTAAACAAAATGTTTGTAATTGGCAAATTTGCTTTGTTGATATTTGACTGATTTAACAAGATTTCCATCCAGGATATTAACTCTAGACAACGAAACCTTTTGCTTATCTACAATCCAACCTGTTTTATCTGTGTGTATCATGCCCGTCTCAGGTACACATCTTTGTCTTTAAATCTATCCACGCTGCTAGCCCTCACACTCTTGTTTATAGTTCTCTGTGAGTGTGGTCATTTAACCATATTTTCTTGCCTGCATTCCTCTTGACGAGTTATACTTTTATGTTTTAGATTGCAAGTGTGATCCTCCACATTCAAATGGAGCTGTGTTCGAAGACGTTGGCCGATTCGCTGGCGGAACGAAACAAACAAACACCTGGTGACAATGGTGCATAAAACATATCTCTTTCACATTTAAATATGTGCCCTGTACTTTTTGTTTCTAAACAATGTCGTGTAAACTTGTGATCTTTGTTTAATTTTGCTTTTACATTTTCTGTTCAATTACAGTATTACCAGCGTCAAGTCTCAGGTAATTACACCCCAAACAGCCTGTTCTTAGGTTAATGCATGGATTTTGCAATCATGCTGTACATGCATGTGATATGGCTAATTTTAGAAAGTTGATTTTGACATAGGTAAGTAATTTATGCTAGTGTTGGACATGTTCTTTGGTTGATGCGTTGTAACTTTCATTGACTTGGCACATCTGTTACATTGGGAGACATTTCACTAGCATGATTGGGGGCATGCATGCACTTGTGTTTTATGCAAATTGCTCGAATGTAGAATTAATAGCCTACCTGCTGAAGTTTTATTAAATGATAATTTTGCAAATTACATATTTGGAGGTTTAACTGGGCTTCATAAATTAATAGACTTCTTGCAGAAAAAGTATTTAACAATTTTGTGTAGTTTTAGCCTTTTGAGGCAAAATGGACTGGAAAGATCCAATAGATAGGTGCCATCCCTCTGTGTCTTTCATCAGCTGCTATATCTCAGAAACTATTAACTTTTACTTTATAATGTTGGACAGATACTTCTTAGGGTACAGCCACCATGTGTTTAATTGAATCATTCTTAGGGCCCTTTACAGCCCCCAGTTTCCCAGAAACCTGTAAATATTCACAGTTTGCCTATTTCAACTTGAAAACAGCAATATACATCACTATTAATGCAAAATAATTAATAAAGAGATGACCAAAGATTAAAATGTAATAACCCAGGTGAAAAGTAATATATAAATAAAACAAAAGACTCGAAAAAACTAAAGCATAGCCAATATCATAAACAATACAATTCCGATGATTTAATGTACACATTATAGCAATTACTTCACTCTAATTCAGTCAGTATTATGTCATTAACTGCTACTGTTGTCGTAGTCAATATGCAAGCTATAAGTATGTACTTTGTAAAAAAAATTAAGCTTTGTCGAAGTCCATCTCTTTCTTATGGTAAGGGTAAAATACGAAGAGAAAATGCATGCATATTAAAAAAGGTAGCACACTGCATGTGAGATTGAAGTTCATCACAATCTAACAAGAGTTCTATAACAACTGGAATTAGCCTGAACAGCATTGGGATAACATTCTGCAGTGTTTCTGATAATACAAATACATACAATCTTCACAACGTTTTTGATTTCCAAGTGTATCTATACTGACATGCATTTTACTTCCATCATCGTCTTTGTCGTTACATTGTACATGCATCTGTTGTGGCTAATGTTTGAAACTGATGTTCACGTTGTTATGTAATTTATGCTAATATTGGTTATGTTCTTTGGTTCTTTCTGTGCAAAGTAACTTCACTAACTTCTGTTTCACCGGCGGAACAGGGAAACATTTCACTAACATGATTGTATTTTTATGAGATTGTGTATGCAAATTGCTCAAGAATAAATTAATAAACTCCATGTTGAAGTGTTTTTTAATGATAAATAAAAAAATACATATTAGAGTTTAGACTTCTGGCAGTTATAAGTGTTTACTTAATGTTGATAAACAATTATTTAATTAGAATGACAACTTCTATATACTGTCCACAATAAACACTGTCATGTTATGAATATAATACCTTCTGTAACTATGGTTCATCAAAAACGATTTCGTTAATAGTCATAAACTTCAGACCCTCTTGGCCCATTTTTTATTCAATGTTTTTTGCTATGATTCAGGGGAGTATTCATTGGTGAAGGAAGATGACTCAAGGAAGTTCATGAGGGAAATATTGGAAGGGGTGAAATATATTCACAGCAAGAATATAATTCACCGTGACCTGAAGGTATGTTACATACATACAGCCATGTCTCATTTATCCATTCTTCAATAATCTGGTTGTTTTGTGATCACTACATTTTGTGTGGGAACCATCTTGATACTATTCCACATGTTTTGTTTTGTTGATACAACCAAAAACATTGGGAACCAAAGTGTGAGATTAGAGTGTATATAGAAATGTCAGATTACTGATTTTAGAACCACTAAAATGTGATGTGCACAGTGTTAAAATGCAAATCTCTGTTATAACGCTGACAATTTTAATTGTGCAGTGTAACCTTTCAGCCAGAGAATATTTTCCTTGTTGCTGGAGAGGGGGGTGACTTACACGTCAAGATCGGCGACTTCGGACTGTCAAGGATGGATACACAGAACATGTCCAATACCAGTCGCCAAGGTACTGCTACATATGGTCAGGGCTGAGCTGGCACATATAAAGCACTTGCACTTTAACTAAGTAGAACATTTTACTTACTTTAGTAGTAAAGTATTTTTTTATATAACAAATTTATGGTAAGATGCATTTTTATTCCTATTATGAAGTACCCATTTTACATGTAGCAGCTTACAATGACGTGTACTTTTCTAGACATAACAAAGTGTCTGGTATTTCTGTATTGACATAATTATACCAAAGGTACAACCCTTGTTGGCATACCAAGCAGTTGAACATGAATCTCAGTCGAACATGAAACTGAAAATGATCTCCAGGTGTTTATGTGTCTATAGGTGACTGTCATTATGAAAGATTTCTTGGTTGTTATGTTCTATATATATATATATATATATATATATATATATATATATATATATATATATATATATATATATAACATAACATATAAAATGTTATATAATGAATATATATATATATATATATATATATATATATATATATATATATATTATATATATATAAATATATATATGTATATATATGTAATATATATATATATATATATATATATATATATATATATATATATATATATATATATATATTATATATGTATATATACATATATATATATATATATATATATATATATATATATATATATATATATATGATAGTGATTAAATTATTTTAAAATCTATTCATGTGCAAATATTTAGTTTTTACTTATACTTAAAAAATACAGTTTTTTTAAGTGTAATAAACATACACATAAGTAGTTTTTACCAGTTACTTCAAATTTTTTATACACAAGTACCAAATAACTGTACTTGTACTATCTATGATGTGGGGTTCTTATATTGTAATGTCTTAGTTAAACACTTGCAACTGCTGCCATTTTTAATCTTGGGCATTTCTGTTCATACTGCTTAGTCTGAATCTTTCAAATGAGCCACCAGTTACCTAAAAACAAACCTTGAAGAAACTAAACAGCACTTAATCATTTAACTTGTCTTGCAGCACAATGTAATCTTATGATTCTAACTGAACGCCCAGATTAGAGTGTTATATTTCTTTAAAGGTCAATGGTCTTTGCATAATAATTAGTAATTCGTGTAAGGGATGCTCGCTGAGCTTGTCAGAGTGTTATACAATGTTGTTATTGGTTGCATCTAGGTAGGTAATGTTCACAGTCGTATTTGCAATACATCTCTGTTATTACATGTTTAATTGTTACACCATATGTTGTTACATATTTAGTTGTTACACTCTGTGTAGTTACATGTTACAGCATGTGTTGTTACACGTTTAGTTGTTACAGCATGTGTTGTTACATGTTTAGTAGTTACACTCTGTCTAGTTACATGTTACAGCATGTGTTGTTACATGTTTAGTTGTTACAGCATGTGTTGTTACATGTTTAGTTGTTACAGCATGTGTTGTTACATGTTTAGTAGTTACAGCATGTGTTGTTACATGTTTAGTAGTTACAGCATGTGTTGTTACATGTTTACTAGTTACAGCATGTTTCGTTGTTACAGCAAGTGTTGTTACATGTTTAGTAGTTACTGTCTGTGTTGTTACATGTTTAGTTGTTACAGCATGTGTTGTTACATGTTTAGTAGTTACAGCATATGTTATTACATGTTTAGTAGTTACAGCATGTGTTGTTACATGTTTACTAGTTACAGCATGTTTCGTTGTTACAGCAAGTGTTGTTACATGTTTAGTAGTTACTGTCTGTGTTGTTACATGTTTAGTTGTTACAGCATGTGTTGTTACATGTTTAGTAGTTCCCTTGTTTTAATGTTTTAGTTAAACATTTTGAACTTTTTTGGCCATTTTTTTTGGGAAATTTTTCTTTTTAAAACTGCTTGTTGAATTTTAAAATAGACCAGTTTTTAAAAACAAATTTTGAAGAAATAAACAGCATTTTTCATTTTTTCTTGGGCACTTTTAATCTTATTAAATTTTTTAAATAAACCCCCGCCCAAATTAAAAAATGTTAAATTTTTCTTTAAAATTGGGTTTTTGCAAAAATTTGAAATTTCTTGGGGTTTCTCCTAAACCCCCGTTAGAGTGTTATACAAAGGTTTTTAAGGGTTTTTGCTTTAAAAATTGGGAAATTTGTTAAGGGATTTGCTACTTTCTGTTTTTAAAATGTTTTTTTGGGTTCACCTAGGTTTTTAATAATTGTTCCCCGTGTATTTAAAATTTACACTTGTTTTACATTTTTAAATTGTTACACCATTGTTGTTACATTTTATTTGTTACACCTGTTTTGTTACATGTTACAGCATGTGTTGTTACAGTTTAGTTGTTACAGCATGTGTTGTTACATGTTTAGTAGTTACAGCATGTGTTGTTACATTTGTTTACAGCATGTGTTGTTACATGTTTATTTGTTACAGCATGTGTTGTTCCCCATTTTAGTTTTTTGAAAGTTTTGGGTTACATGTTTATAGTTCCCGCCTGTGTTGTTTCCCTTTTTAAGGTTACACCCCTTGGGTTTTTACTTTTTCCCTGTTCACAGCCCCCGTTTTTTACAGCAATTTTTCATTTTATAGTTACGTCTTGTTGGGCCCGTTTAAATTGTTACAGCTTTGGTTTTGGTTAAAATGTTTAGATTTCAGCAATGGTTTTTACAGTTTAGAGTTTCACCGGTTTTTACTTTTTTTAGATTTACCCCAGTGTTGTTACATGAAAGGTTTTACAGCAGTTTTTGTTACTTTTTTAGATTTACGTTTTTGTGGTTACAAGTTTAGTATTACACATGGTTTTTACAGTTTATATTTACAGCATTGTTTTTCTTTTTAAGGTTAGCATTTTCCGCCGTGTTGCCAAACCCCCTTTAGCTTTTTCACCCAAGCGGGTCTTTCCCAAGTCCAGCCACGTCGTCACACCCCCTTTAACCCCGTTTCCACCCCGTTTTGTCATTAACGCCGGGGGCTTAAGTCACACCCAAGTGGTCAAAATGCCTACAGTTCACCCCCACCCCGCCCCCCTTTGTCACCCCACGTCCCGTCCCACCCCTCAGTCATTGCAAATGCGCCGTCATTATTCCCACGTGCCGTCACACCCCCAAAGCCCCCAAGCCCCGGGTAAACACGTTCAGCGTCGTTCCCAAAGCGCCGTGGGCCACGCCCACCAGTCACTTCCAAATGCCCCCCCGGTCACAAGCGCGCCCCCCACGCCCAGCAAGCCCCTTTGCCCCGTGGGTTAATGAGTTTTGGGGGCGGGCCGGTTTTTACACGGGCCCAGAGTTCAGCATTGTTGTTACATGTTTAGTAGTTACAGCAAAGGTTTTTTTAATGTTTAGTAGTTACAGCAGGTTGTTACTTTTTAAACAGTTACAGCATGTTTCGTTGTTGGCAAGGGTTGTTACATGTTTAGTAGTTACTGTCTGTGTTGTTACATGTTTAGTAGTTACAGCATGTGTTGTTACATGTTTAGTAGTTACAGCATGTGTTGGAAATTTTTTAAAAATGGTTAAAGAATGGGGTTTTAAAAAATGAAAGAAGTTAAGATAGTTGAGATTTTAAAAATTTTATTAAAGGATATGAAAATATTGACAGAAATATTTTTTTCACAGTCAAGGAAGAGAGAAGGACTAGAGGACATGGAGTTACATTAGCAAAGAAGCAGTGTAGACTAGATATTAGAAAATGTTCATTTTCACAAAGAACAGTAAACGAATGGAACAGATTATCAGCTGATTGTGTAGGTGCTAGTAGGGTTAATATATTTAAAAATAAAATCGACATATACCTAAGAAGGGTGGGGTATACTTAGATAGATAGGTTGGACTCTCGATAAGCCAAATGGCTTCTTAGTCCACCTGCCATCTAGAATTGAATCTCTAGGTGGCAATCTTGTTAAATCTTGTTAAATCTTGTTTAGTAGTTACAGCATGTGTTGTTACATGTTTAGTGGTTACAGCATGTGTTGTTACATGTTTAGTAGTTACAGCATATGTTGTTACACGTTTAGTAGTTACAGCATGTGTTGTTACATGTTTAGTAGTCACAGCATATGTTGTTACATGTTTAGTGGTTACAGCATGTGTTGTTACATGTTTAGTAGTTACAGCATATGTTGTTACACGTTTAATAGTTACAGCATGTGTTGTTACATGTTTAGTAGTTACAGCATGTGTTGTTACATGTTTAGTAGTTACAGCATGTGTTGTTACATGTTTAGTAGTTACAGCATGTGTTGTTACATGTTTAGTAGTTACAGCATGTGTTGTTACATGTTTACTAGTTACAGCATGTTTCGTTGTTACAGCAAGTGTTGTTACATGTTTAGTAGTTACTGTCTGTGTTGTTACACGTTTAGTTTTTTACAGAAATGTGTTGTTACATGTTTAGATTTCGTTGGGGAATGGGTTTTACACGGTTTGCATTTTTAAGGTTCCCGCTGTGTTTTAATGTTTAGAGTAAAAGCAGTCCCTTTTACAGTTTAGATTTCAGAAATTGGTTACCCCTTATTGTTACAGCATGTGTTGTTACATGTTTAGTAGTTACAGCATGTGTTGTTACATGTTTAGTAGTTACAGCATGTGTTGTTACATGTTTACTAGTTACAGCATGTTTCGTTGTTACAGCAAGTGTTGTTACATGTTTAGTAGTTACTGTCTGTGTTGTTACATGTTTAGTTGTTACAGCATGTGTTGTTACATGTTTAGTAGTTACAGCATGTGTTGTTACATGTTTAGTAGTTACAGCATGTGTTGTTACATGTTTAGTAGTTACAGCATGTGTTGTTACACGTTTAGTTGTTACAGCATGTGTTGTTACATGTTTAGTGGTTACAGCATGTGTTGTTACATGTTTAGTAGTTACAGCATATTTTTTAATTTATTTACACTTTTTTTAATTTTTAGTTTACAGCATTTTTGTTGTTACATGTTTAGTAGTTACAGCATGTGTTGTTACATGTTTACTAGTTACAGCATGTTTCGTTGTTACAGCAAGTGTTGTTACATGTTTAGTAGTTACTGTCTGTGTTGTTACATGTTTAGTAGTTACAGCATGTGTTGTTACATGTTTAGTAGTTACAGCATGTGTTGTTACATGTTTAGTAGTTACAGCATTTTTTTCTTTTTGTTTAAAATTTTTTTAATTTTTAGTAGTTACAGCATGTGTTGTTACATGTTTACTAGTTACAGCATGTTTCGTTGTTACAGCAAGTGTTGTTACATGTTTAGTAGTTACTGTCTGTGTTGTTACATGTTTAGTAGTTACAGCATGTGTTGTTACATGTTTAGTAGTTACAGCATGTGTTGTTACATGTTTAGTAGTTACAGCATGTGTTGTTACATGTTTAGTAGTTACAGCATGTGTTGTTACACTCAGGAATATTAGTTATGAAATGCGTCTAAAAGAATGTGGTTTAACAACACTAGAAACCAGAAGATTGAGAGGAGATCAGATTGAGGTGTTTAAAATATTGAATGGATATGAAAATATTGACAGAAATATTTTTTTCACAGTCAAGGAAGAGAGAAGGACTAGAGGACATGGAGTTACATTAGCAAAGAAGCAGTGTAGACTAGATATTAGAAAATGTTCATTTTCACAAAGAACAGTAAACGAATGGAACAGATTATCAGCTGATTGTGTAGGTGCTAGTAGGGTTAATATATTTAAAAATAAAATCGACATATACCTAAGAAGGGCGGGGTATACTTAGATAGATAGGTTGGACTCTCGATAAGCCAAATGGCTTCTTAGTCCACCTGCCATCTAGAATTGAATCTCTAGGTGGCAATCTTGTTAAATCTTGTTAAATCTTGTTTAGTAGTTACAGCATGTGTTGTTACATGTTTAGTGGTTACAGCATGTGTTGTTACATGTTTAGTAGTTACAGCATATGTTGTTACACGTTTAGTAGTTACAGCATGTGTTGTTACATGTTTAGTAGTCACAGCATATGTTGTTACATGTTTAGTGGTTACAGCATGTGTTGTTACATGTTTAGTAGTTACAGCATATGTTGTTACACGTTTAATAGTTACAGCATGTGTTGTTACATGTTTAGTAGTTACAGCATGTGTTGTTACATGTTTAGTAGTTACAGCATGTGTTGTTACATGTTTAGTAGTTACAGCATGTTTCGTTGTTACAGCAAGTGTTGTTACATGTTTAGTAGTTACTGTCTGTGTTGTTACACGTTTAGTTGTTACAGCATGTGTTGTTACATGTTTAGTAGTTACAGCATGTGTTGTTACATGTTTAGTAGTTACAGCATGTGTTGTTACATGTTTAGTAGTTACAGCATGTGTTGTTACATGTTTAGTAGTTACAGCATGTGTTGTTACATGTTTAGTAGTTACAGCATGTGTTGTTACATGTTTAGTAGTTACAGCATGTGTTGTTACATGTTTACTAGTTACAGCATGTGTTGTTACATGTTTAGTAGTTACAGCATGTGTTGTTACACGTTTAGTTGTTACAGCATGTGTTGTTACATGTTTAGTAGTTACAGCATGTGTTGTTACATGTTTAGTAGTTACAGCATGTGTTGTTACATGTTTAGTAGTTACAGCATGTTTCGTTGTTACATGTTTAGTAGTTACAGCATGTGTTGTTACATGTTTAGTAGTTACAGCATGTGTTGTTACATGTTTAGTAGTTACAGCATGTGTTGTTACATGTTTACTAGTTACAGCATGTGTTGTTACATGTTTACTAGTTACAGCATGTTTCGTTGTTACAGCAAGTG
>JAODUO010000368.1:347500-352500 GCA_025642075.2 Ridgeia piscesae | reverse complement strand
TGCTACAGAAACCGTTAGACGTACGTTGTGCACTTGTACCCCATATTTTATTGAGTTTTGCAAACCAAATCCTGATCTCTCCCGCAATGGCATTTATCACAGACGAGCATGGCTTCAGTATCTTGTATGTGACAGTCAGTTTCAGTTGCACTTTCTGTGGCCTGACTTCTGTAACACATATATAAACTCAATCATATTTACTGCTTACACCACGATGACCTATGCCAAGAATGAATCAACAGCAATGTTCATATACACATGACCAATCACAACAATCATATGACTATGTAAACATTGATCTGGCGACTACAAACTATATTTGATACAATGTTATTAACAATATTACTTGAATCAAAAGAGCCACCAGATCAAGGTAATGCATCTGCCGAGTCACCCGAAGTATAGTCAAAGATACAACAATAAGTTCAGTATCTCACATAAATGAACTTCCAAATGTTTTATGAATACGGTCACAGAGGAACAGCATTGTGAAAACTACTGTATTTTAGTGCATGCGTCTGATACAATATTGTCTCTGATGTTTTAATTCATGATAGGACCGTATCTTATAGCAAAACATAATATTCATCAGTAACGTCTCAAAGGAATAGGTAACATAAAATTTACACAACATTTTCCATTTTGTGTTTACTACTTTTTACGTTTACTAAGTCCAACTATGTTACATTCGTATGACAGAGGCAGATTTCTATCGGCATTCAGCAATGCTTAGCGTTTCATATGTTTGCAAATGGGTTGAGTTAGACAACTCTGCTTCAAACATCCTCGAAAGTGGGCCGTCGCCATTCTCCCATTTCTGTCCAATTTACTTTTAAATGCTTTCGTCACCATCAATATCATACCAATGTTTCGCCTACAGTGTTTACACATATGTATAGGGCCTGCAAGTGGGTCACGATACATGGCGTGACTCCGCGCGACTGGAGCTTTTTGGGGCCTAAGCGAGACTAATTTGGGACTGGACACAAGAATAATATTCTACCGATGGATGACAGTTGTAGCTTCCGACTGATGAATACTAGGAAAATCAGGTCATAAATATCTTGTGTTATACGTTTCGTATCTTAATTTTCCGATTTAATATTGAGTTTATCACACTATCATAGACACATAGCGATTTACGTAGTGCATATAATAGCCACGATGTTAGGCCGTATGTGTCTTTTACGGGATTTGCATTTTGCATTGCTGTACGTTGTGGTTTCGATAAGCATTTATATCTGCCAAGTTGTCTAAATGCACATAATCATAACATATGTATACGTTTCCCCAAACTGGTTGTACTGCGCGAAAACTGGCACTTTTCATTATTAGTCGAGATCGCCAAACACAAGTACTTGCCGCTAGTGCCATGGCAACCACCATAATAATCGTTTACAATTCATGATTTCCGTGATCATTGTCACCGGTAAAGTGTTCCACTGCTTCTGCTTGTAATAATCCTTCGGACAATATAACTGAAATACGCTATTTGGTAACAGTTCGATTATTACGACCAAAAAAAAACGAAGTCCTATGTGTTAACATGGAGTATATGGACCTCCTGCCCCCAACTGCCCCCAGCCTCGTTTTCGCGCGCGAGACTTGTACGCCCTATTATTCTCTGACACATACTATCTGGGCGGTATTGTACAGGTATGCTAGATTTTATGCATAAAATAATCACTTAAATATGTACCTTACGTATGTTTTATAGCGAAATCGTTGGCGCCTGGATTTGTATTGCAATGTCTGAGTGCTCTGTTTATTATGCTCTAATCATATTGTTTGATGGCTCGACGAAAAGGGTTGCTAGGCAATAGATCACGTGAGGTCTATGCAAAAATGGGTCACACAATCACACACTCACGAGTGCATTTCGGCCAAGCAAATGGTCGCATCGTGTCCCACACGTTCCATCGTCCATTCGGACCACAAGTGTAGGCGAACGGCACCGGCATACTATACGTAAGTGATGGACGACACGTCGTGTCAAAGGTCGCGTGTGGCCAGGAATTGGGCGGGGTCACAGGGCTGTCACTAGTGCAAATATTTGCACCTTCAGCGCCAGACTTTATTGCCAGTCGACAGTCGATAGTACAATTAGACTCTGCAGAAATAAATCATATTGCATTGTTTGTAACATGTGATATTTAAATATATTATCGGGATGTAATAGCCGTTGGTGTTATTTTCATGGACGAGGTCTGAATTTATAATCACAATGAAGATTACACAGTGACTTGTTAATACAACGTTGTAGAAAGAGAAACTATTTCTCTGATTTGCCTCATCAACAAGAGTTATAAAACACACATTTGGTACTCATTCTTGTCAACATACATCATGGATAAATGTACCAGGTTTACTATTAGTATTTCTTGACAATGTTTTCAATTGTTTTCTTCCAGTACACAATATCAACATTGTGGCTGCTACAATGTACTTTGTTTTCCAAAATAAAGACTACCAGAGTCACAGATAGACAGATGGTATATGTTTGGTACTCACTCCTGACAAACACTTCAAAGCTGCATGTGTCTGCATTGCCGTCCTTGTCGTACACAACGTACGTGTTGCGGTATCCTCCCCACAGGTACACTTTGTCTGACGAAAGGACACAACATATCAAACCTACACAACTATGTCAATGTGTGTTTGGCAAAAGGAAAACAAAACGAATGGCAACAATACCACTCTGCAAATGGGAAGATTTGTTTTTAATAAAAATCTTATAAATTCTCCAGAATATAATTATAATTCATATTGCATGGTGACAGAGGTTAGTCGGTTGACGGTTTGTGTACAGTATTTGTCTCTTAAAATTTCCAGTTTTTGTGTAGACGTATACTAATAATAAACTAATAATAAATTTTGTTTTTACATAATGACCTGTACATTAAGGCATTGTTTAGTAAAGTAGTGTGATAATGATGTATTGCAAATATATATTGCAAATATGCATTACACGATGTAACAACTGTAATATAGCAGCACTGTTTATATTCCCTATTCGTTAGGCGTTGATGGTTGTGACATTACTGATAATGATTTACAGTTTAGATGTATTTAACAATTACATTCAGTGTTAAGATATGTGCTCAACTTGGAAATAAAATGTATAGACACCAATGCAATATCCTCAACGTTGACGGCAGGCGACCCCTTCACAAAGTTCGGGATGATATGACAATTGTTGATCAGGACAGTATTGACAGAAACGTGCTCAATTACTAATTAGTAAGTCTATTGATACAGGTATTATGGTAAATTTATTACAACCGTCATGACTAGAAATTTTCTTTATTCTCGTTTATTGAATTTTCAGATTATAACTGACCAGAAAACATTCCAACGCACAAATGAACAATACGGAATGACTTTAAAGGAACTGGGACGACTATACGAAATGGTCAACACTTGTATTTTTTGTACTTTAGGAAATCGTTATTTCAGCAATAATGCAATGGCAATAACAGAGAGAAGGTACGAGTTAGTCCCCAAATAAATTCGCTCTGATGTTTTGTGATAGCCAACTAGAACATTCACTGTCTCTCTATATGTTGATAAATCGATTGCTAGTCTGAACCACATCCATAAATTTGATATATGTTTTTATTGCTTAATACAAACTGCATTTTATCAGAGCAGTGTGGAATTTTATCTCAGAGCAGTGTGGAATTGCAGCAGCGAAGGGAAGCCAAATTATTGGATTAATTAGGCGAAATATAGTGTACAAAGAAAAAGAACTAATAATACCACTGTATAAAACAATAGTTAGGCCTCACTTAGAATATTGTATACAAGCATGGAGGCCATACCGCAAGAAGGATATTGATATACTAGAAAGAGTACAAAGGAGAGCAACCAAAATGATACCAAAACTCAGGAATATTAGTTATGAAATGCGTCTAAAAGAATGTGGTTTAACAACACTAGAAACCAGAAGATTGAGAGGAGATCAGATTGAGGTGTTTAAAATATCGAATGGATATGAAAATATTGACAGAAATATTTTTTTCACAGTCAAGGAAGAGAGAAGGACTAGAGGACATGGAGTTACATTAGCAAAGAAGCAGTGTAGACTAGATATTAGAAAATTTTCATTTTCACAAAGAACAATAAACGAATGGAACAGATTATCAGCTGATTGTGTAGGTGCTAGTAGTGTTAATATATTTAAAAATAAAATCGACATATACCTAAGACGGGCGGGGTATACTTAGATAGATAGGTTGGACTCTCGATAAGCCAAATGGCTTCGTATTCCACCTGCCATCTAGAGTTGAATCTCTAGGTGGCAATCTTGTTAAATCTTGTTAAATCATTTGACGAATAAAAGTGTTCATGACGTATCACTAAACCACCTTTGAAACGGACGCCTGGTGTAGTGGCTTCTCTTTAGCGAGTCTACATGATTATAAGTTTCCTTTAGATACATAAATCGTTCATCGATGTTGTAAGAGGAACTCATTATATAATAGATAATTTAACCAGAATCCATAGTAAACTAAACCACAATATGTTGTCAATGAATCCTATATTTAGCTCTGTAATAATATAGCTCACAGTCATCTGTATAATTTTTAAATATGCAAACTACTAAGAGTTAGCACATTCATATTAGTATTGTTAATATTGTTCCATTCAGTTACCGACCTATGTGGGATAGAGTTTGTTAGCATATATAACCGGCTCTATTATTTTGTTGCATTTTATTCTAAAATCTTGTTTAGGTTTCAAGAATACATTTCTGTAAAAATCTTATCAACTGTGTGATATTTAAAATAAACAAAAATCTATTTGGTTTCCTCTTCATCTTTTTGCCACCGTTAAACTGCTTTGAATTAAGTAACTATTATAATTAAAGTATCTCTGTATTTGTTTTAATAAGATTATACATTCTTTACTTTATTCCTTCATATTCTGCATGTTGTTTTTACGTTGCGTCTACAGTTTTCCAATCGAAGTCTAAATATTGTTTTACATTGGTAGATGTG